>VWYI01041685.1:1852-79706 GCA_013399455.1 Anthoscopus minutus
TGCGAAAAAGGGGGCCGCCCTGGAAGTTTGCAAATTTGACTTTCAGCTGGCTTACTTTTGACTATGACAGACTTTCAATGTCACCTGCTTTGAGATTTATTGTCAGCCAAAGAGGACCTCTCACCTCTGGAAACCAACCTGTCTTTATTCCCCTCTTCCCTTCAAGACTGCATACAAGTTTAACTTACATCAGGTAAGTTAAGTGACTGCAGATTGAAGACATATAGCAAACTTGAATTCAAGCTGTAAACTTTCCTCTGATTCTTCTGCTACAGTGAACCAAAGAATCAGAACTTTCGTCTCACCTGTAAGTTTTATATACAAAATAGTGGTTTATTGCACATCAGTGAAGATCTAAATCATAATACTGGGATGGGGGGACAGAGAAGGAAGAATAAATTTCAGCAGAGCTGTCTCCCGTAGTTCCACATTTCCTGGAAAAGCTTTCATCGAACACCATCATCCTCATGAGCTGTGATGGTTACTCTTCCAGCATGTGACATAAAAAGCAGAGTCATTCCAGCATCTGATGATTTTAGGACTGTGAAAAGAAATATGAAAAAGACCTTGCTATCACCCCTCCTGACTAATGAAAAGGAAAATATTTTTTACACCATTTCTGAAAAGTGCTGCATGCTGCTGTTACAGACTGCCAAGGCAGTCACCGCATTTACACATCGGGAAAATGAGACATGGAGAAATGTCTCAACGTCTGCTACAGTAGAGAGATAGGGAATCATTCCTCCTGAGCTTAGGCTTGCCTGGGATTCCTTCTCAAACATCACTATAGAACTTGTCTACGTGGAAAGAGGGTTCAAATCCTTCCTGATCTCTTTGATGCCTTCCAGTGAATCATAGGAACTCCAGGTGCCACACTGTCATCAGCAAGGGTTCAGTCCTCAATTCTTGCAGGCAGGCCAGCCTATAAAGCCCACTCTGTCTCCTCTCTAGTCCATTCTAACAAAGAGCCAAGCCATGAGAAATTGCAAGATGAGCTCCAGAGAGTAGAAGAGTTTGGGGGAGTTTTCAGAGCAGATTAGCAATCCATCAGGACTAGTGCATTTATGCTACTCTGAACTACTGGACTGTCATGACCTTGATCCACATGTCAAAAACCACTTGTCATGACCAAATCCACCACAATCAGGTCTGTAGCTGCAGATAAAGATGGAGTAGAGGAACCCAAGTAAGGTGGATCACACTGACTGAGGTTAGAAACCTGGTCCTGGGATGTTCCATACATTGGAACCAGCTGAAGGCAGAGAAAAGAAACAAAACAAACACACACACGCGTTTGGGCTGTTGCTGTATGGAAGATGTTGAGATGCTGGTGAAGGGTCTAGGAGGGGAGACCTTCCTGCTCTCTAGGATTGTCTGGAAGGAGGTTGCAGCCAGGTGGGGATGGGTCTGTTCTGCCAGGTAACAAGGGACAGGACCAGTGGAAACAGCTTCAAGTTATGGCAGGGAAGGTTTAAGGATATTAAGAGAAATTTCTTGTCAGACCCTGGAAAAGGCTGTCCAGGGCACTGCTGGAGTCACCATCCCTGGAAGTGTTCAAAAGCAGGTGGATGTGGCACCTGGGGACATGGTTTAGTGGTGAGCAGGTGGTGCTGGGTTAATGGTTGGACTGGATGATCTAAATGATTCTGTGATTCTTTCCCATACTATTCTTGGCTAAATGTGGAGTCAGTGAAAGAGCCTGGGGACAAGATTCCTGGAAGAAGAAGAAGTCACAGGCTTTTCAATTTCCTAGAGTACCAAGAGGCAGACTGGCAGCTCAGAACTGGAGAAAATGTACCACACTGGCTCCCTGCCTCCTTTACTCCATATGAACCAGACTCCTTTACTTTATATGAAACAAATTTTTTTTGTGGGATCAGCAGGACAAGGGGACATTAAACACTTTATGCTGCTTCCTGGCAATGTCAGCCCAACAAGGAGGGATCATCTCAAAGTCACTCGTCCTGTACAGAAAATATTTCATGCCTCTCCCATTGCTCGTTTTTTTTTCCCCCTGTAAAAACCTGGCTATTTGAAGAAGAGGAGCCTGCATTAAACAATTTGTTCTGTTCTTACTGTGGGTGAGTTGTATTTACCTACATTGCTGTTTCCCATGCAAGCTGGCCTGTGTTTAAAGGTGTGTCAAACTCCTTAACATTAGCCTCACAGCTAGGTAATAGACAAAATGTAAGAAAACAAAGTTATTGCATCTCTGACAGTAACCAGCTCCATCCTGACTCACCTTCCCTTGCAATTTCACTTTCATCACCAATTCCTCTGCTGAAATACGAGCCCTAAGTACTCAGAGCCTCTCACTATAACAAAAACAGTGTACTTTTCCTGGAGCCAGCCCTCTGTGACCATTCTGGTGTTTCACTTGGTGACTTTTGGCTGAAAATATTAGGTAAAATGGTGTCAGTGTACTTAGGATGTGATGATGTTTTCTATAAATAATTTTCAAAAACATTTTTAATGTTCTCCAAGAAAATGTAAGACATTGATACAAATAAAATGCGTACAGTGATTGAATAGACTTTGGTAGAACAAGGCAATGAGCTAAATTTTCTCAGCTGTCTGCAGTTTTGTGGGAAAGTTTTGTTTCATTTTGGTTTTCCTAAAGTCATAGAACAATTTGGGTTGGAAGTAATCTTGAAGATCATCCAGTTTCATTGCCCCTTCCACAAAACAGGAACACCTTCCATAAATCCAGGTTTCTCCAAGCCCCATCCATCCTAGCCTTTTACAGAAAATAATCTCTTCTGCTTTTACCTCTGCATAGCACCAGCACAACACACATGCACAAACAGATAATTCCAAGGAACAAAATCTTTATGACTTTTCCCGTCTTAAAACAAAGAGCTTAATGACAGTTTTTAACGAAAGACCTATTGAGATTCAAATGTGTCTATCCACATTTTGCTGAATTTTTCTGGTATCTACCGCAGCTGCATGTCTGGGAGTCTGGCACCAGTAGAGTTTTATTTTCTGCTCAGCTTCCAGGAAAATTCTTCTCGACTATTTTAACAGTTTTGTCTTCAGGGAATGCTGTATTGTTTTTGACTCCCAGGAAGGATGGGCAGCTTACAGCAGAGAGCCCCAGGGGACGTGTGCCTGGCACCTTTGCTGTATCATAGGCACTGGTTATGTGGATGCTAATATGAGGGGAGCTTCCCTCTGCGTGCATCTCCTTTCTCTGAAAGAGCAGGCATGCAGCTGTCATCATTAAGCTGCAGAAGAGCTATCAATTAGAGCAACTCATGAAATCTGTGCAAGCATCTCAAAGAAAGCTAGAACAAGCACATTTCTTCCTATTTGCCATTCTGTTTCCATGTCCACTAACTACAGAGACTACTGGGAAAAACAGAAACACAACTGTCTCCTCACTTCAAGTGAGATCATTCAGTTCAGTAGGCAAAGGAAATAAGCAGCTGAGAGCACTGAAGTGGAGGTGTGTTTTTCCTTTGGAACTGCTGTTAAATGTGCATGCTGTGGAAAATGCTTATTTACTGCCTTTAGAATAGCTCTTGCACTCAGAGTGAATTTCATTGTGTTGCTCTCACGGTCCTCAGAGAATGGTGGGGAGTACATACGTGTTTCACACAAACCTTTTTGAGAAGCCTCTTGAGATTCAGACCCTCTTTAACAGCTCCTTTCCATCTCCTGGGTGCAGGAGGACATGTACCACCACCTTCGTCTCCCCAAAGCCTGTAAATTTAGTAAATAAAGAAAAGCTCTTTAAAAAAAAACCCCAACAAAAACCAACAGAAAAACCCCACATATATCTTCCTTATGGAAGAACAGTAGATAACAGGTAAGTGGCTTCAGAGAGTAGTGTAAGAAAGAACACTTCATGCAGAGCTTTCACAATGCTGCATCCCCCCCATCCACCTCCCTCAAAGTTTCTTTGGCTTCAAATGCACATAGCTTTGCAAACATCTTTGCTGGTACTTTCTGCTCTAGCCTGCACCTTTGTGTGGACCATCAGGACACACCAGAAACACTGTGGTAAATTAAACCCACGGAACTATAGGGCTACAAGTCATGTAGACATAACTGAGGTGCAATAGGGAATGAGGGATGTGCCTCAGAGAATACCAAAAGTGCTTTAACATCAATTCCCTGCCTGGTCTTTCAGCTTGCCTTTGAGCAGGTGAGACATGGAACTAGTTTGAGATGACTTGGGACAAGCTGATGACTGATTTCTTACTCTTTACAACAACAAAACATTTGACTAAAATTGGGGCAGCAGCTCTCCAAGTGGGGATTTTAGATGATCCTGGAGATACCCCAGCTCAAAGAGTCACTGCTGTGCCCAGACAATTCACAAACACTGCTTGTATGCAGCTTACACAAATAAGGCACTTGTGAATTGTCAATCGAATCTGCCCACACAGACACAGAAATTGCCACACAGTGCAGTGTTTTGCACTCACTTTGGAGTCACAGGGTACATATTTTCAGCAATTCAATAGCAAAGGGTGTGCTGTGATTATGTAGGACCACTTGGCTGGCTGGGTATAAGGACTGAGGAGAGCAGCAACTGGTGACTAGACTGCTCATCAGGGTCATCATTCCTGTATCTGTTAGTGTCACCCTGAAATGCATAAGGAGTTTTCCCCCTTTCCTTTTAGAAGGTGGCATGCCACCACACACCCTCATCCAGGGTCAGGTCACTTTATCTAACATCGTCTTGAAGACTGGAAGTACAATTTTTTGTGTAGTGCTTTAGAAAGTAGGAAAGAAATCTGAGCAACTTCAGCCCTAAAGACTCAATCATTTGCAAGGTTGCAATGATTATACATGATATATACTGTGGAATTAGACATGAATTACCTGAATCATGCTGTATGTTCAAGAAGTTCAGTATTATCTCATGGAAAAGTCAAGCACAAGCACAGACACGTATGTCTGTGTGGATGAGCTCAGAATGAGAGATATTAATAACATATATGAGTAAAAAGAGAGAAAGAGGATTATTTTTCCTAAAAATTAAGACTCTGCATTTGCTCAGTGTAGTGCTATTCCAGCTCAGAACAAGTTTTAGAAGATGAATTCACTGAAAAACTTTTTTTTTTTTTTTTACCCTTGGCCTGGAACCTTTCAAGAGTGTTTGGGAAATGCCATGAAGGAATTTACATGCACAGAGCTCTCCAAAAAGTGAAAAATGATGCTTCACACTCTCATGTGAAGAAACTTGACTATATCTGTTCTAGGGGAGATGGAATATGTAACACATACATTCCTGCAGGAAAGGAAATTCGTTTTAGTTAATGGAGACCTCAAAAATCAGGTGCCAAAGACATAAATCAGCTAAATATCTTTCCATGGTGTTGGTTTTGCCCACCAGCCTGTGTTCCTAAATGATTCCATTTAGTGTGTGTAACATTTAACAGCCAGGACAGAATCAGAGCTCAGGTTGGAAAACTGCTGCCAATGACAGGAGATGCTGGATCCTGTCATTAAATCAAAGCATTGGTTCTCTTCCTATTATCCAGAGGATGATAAAGGATCCTCTTTTTTTTGACAGGGAAATATATGTAAAATAAATAAACTGTCAGGACTCACTCTTTCTTTCATGGCTCGTGTTAATATATGGAAGCAAGATGGAATTAAATGGAAATGTGGCTGAGACACGACACTCTGCTTCTATGTCAGTCACAGGTAATGTACGATGCAACATCCTTACGAAAATACCACAGAGTTTAAGATGAATGGGGAATAATTCGAGCATCAGAACCCATGAATTCAAACTGAATTTTTTTTCTCTCCTGTCCACTGGGTTAAGTAATACATAATGCTGAATGCATCCCTTCCTAGACACCAAAGCATCCAAAAAATCCCCTTGAATGAGCAAAGGCCTCTTTGCTGTGTTGAGTTTAAAGTATTTCTGATTTTACCCTTCTTTTTAAAATATTTTTTTAGTTCTAGATTTTTAATTTGTTGTTTATTTTTTCCTCTTTGAGGGAATGTTAATCCAGTGCTTCCCACAACTCAGCTGATTCTTACCAAGGATGCTGCGAGGACTTTGTATCTCAGCATCACTGCTCTGTCAGATCTGCAGCTGATGAATGGATCCAGCAGTTATTAAGTGGGAATGACAAGCACAAGGATCATTCAAGCCTCATTTCCTGAAGAAACCAGGCTAAAAATTGTTCAGTAATTATCCTTAATTTTCCAGGATGTATCTCCACTATTCAGTGGAGATATTTAATATGATATTTATGTTTTGGTGTTTTTTTACCTAAAAAAATAAAGATATCTGTTATCCCCACCTCACATCTTCCCAGTGGCTCCTCCAAAAACCTCCTTAGGCAGCCATCTCTGGCATTTTTCTATTCATATTCCTTGAACATGAATACTAGGTTTCTTTCAAAAGCAAGATAATCTTGAGCAACAAGAAAATAACTCTTGGATAAATCAGATAACTGTCAGCATGTGGCAATACCAGCACAATTTCCTTAGGCAATTGAAATTACTGAGAAGCTGAACCTTCTAACAACCCAAGTGAGAATGGACTTGAATTCTCAAAACCAGCAGAACCTGGACATGGAACTGACTTTATCAATCCTTAAGGAAGCTGAAGCCACTGGAATGTCTTGGGCGTCTCATTCTGTTTAACTAAGCCATGAAACACAAACAAGTTTCTCACATCAGCAACTCAGACTTACTAGGATGTAAAGCACCAATCACATCTCTGCTTTTAGGAATTGCTTTCTGAATGAGTCAGGGGATCATCAAATCATAGATTCACAGAAGGGTTTGGGTTAGAAAGAAACTTAAAGCTTATCCCATTCCACCCCCTGCCATGGGCAGGGACACCTTCCACTGTCCCAGGCTGCTCCCAGCCCCATCCAACCTGGCTTTGAGCACTGCCAGGGATCCAGGGGCAGCCACAGCTGCTCTGGGCACCCTGTGCCAGGGCCTCCCCACCCTCCCAGGCAGGAATTCCTTCCCAAGATCCCATCTGGCTCTGCCCTCTGCCACTGGGAAGCCATTGCCTGTGTCCTGTCCCTCCATGCCTTGTCCCTCTCCTTGGAGCCCCTTTGGATGTGGAGGAAGAAGATGCTCAAAGTTCTCCTCAGAGCCTTCTCATTCCTAGGATAAACAAGCCAATATAAGACTGAATGTAATCAGAATATATTTAGGTGCCCAGTTCCCATTGAGAGTCAGTCCTGGTCTCCAGTGACTGCCAGTCATGTGCAGGATCATTGGCAAAATTTCTGTGTATGTTTGTACATTTAAACACACACAAACTACCATTTATGAGGTGGAATTCAGTTGCAGGCAAGAATTTAACATCAGCTGCATATCTCTGTGTATTTCATTTATAGAGTTAAAAAAAAAACTAAACAAAAACCACAATACCAACAAGAACAAGGTCTTGTAAATATTTTCAAGGTCTAAACCACATTACTTCATTCAGAATCCTGCTTAAAATTTGAAAGACAACAGAATGAAATCTCCTATTCCTGTAATTTCCATTTAAATTGGAGATGGTCACACATCCAGTGATGGGGAGGAGCAGGAAAGAGGGACGGTTCTTCCTGTGGGTGAAAGGGAAGACGTTTCTTCAGTGGGAAGCACTGCTGCATGAGTAAACCTCAACTCTGTAAAATGGGTTTCAAAGGGGGCCTTTGGGATAAACTGTGATCTTTAAATTTAGTCCATCTTTTCATAGTTACTGACACATAAATATTTCATGCTAAAAAAAGATTGACATTACATGGTTTGATCGCACTGTAAATAGGACCCTAATAGTGGTTTTCTGATATTCTGGCAAGTAAATTCAAAGCACTCCAAAGAATTATTTCCTTGGGGATATGTGAGGGGAAGCAGAGGGGTTAAAGATATTTACTGGCGAATAAAGAGAGATCAGAACAGTGTCTTCCAAAGGGGAGGGGCAACAGCACTTCACTGGAGTCAAACAGAAATAACCAGGATGGAAAAGACCATGTGGGAAAGATTTAGAGAAGAAAAATATATATACTTCAGGTTTTGCAAAGGAGAAAACACGATAGTGATTTAATAGGCTGAAACAGCAAGGAATTAGAGAGAAATTTCTTTTTGTGAGCTCCTGTTTCAGTTTTCAGTTTGTTACAAGGCCAATGTTTCCAGGAGAGGATTCACAGCTATGAAAAAATTATATTTAATCACATTCTTTGGATTTCAGCCTAGCTCAAAGGAAGAAAAAGTGCTGAATACAGAAGAGAAATACATACTTTAAGTGTAATTTTACCATTTCTATATTTCTTTATTTCTAAAAAGATAAGAGTCCAACAAGTAACCTATTATTTTCTTTGAGAGGCTTGGCTTATGACATTTTCAAATAACTCAAAATTCTCAACATCTGTGTCTAATTAAGTAGCATTTTTCTACTAGGAACAACGATTACAGTGTCTGAAAGTGCTGTTATGTAGATATGATTCATATCTCCCTCCTAAGAAGCTTGTCTTATGTCCTGAAATTCGAGATTTGTAAATCTTTTAGCTAAACATTTATATCTACTAGGATTGTGCAGGTGCTTAACTTTGCAATGTCTTGCTGAGGCTGATTTGTAAATGCATAACAGACGTCTGAGTGTTCTGCAAGCCTGGGAACTTTTCTGTCAAGATTTTTCCAGTTTCAGGTAATGTATTGAGTCCTGTCTCCTGTGCCATACGTTTTACACTAAAAACCAGAAAAGCTTCATGTGAAAAATTACCTTCCTGCACTGACTGCCAACCACCTCCCTCAAATTTTAAAATAAACAAAGAAAGATGTTTGACTGAAAACAACAAAAAGTAAAGGAAAATTGTTTGGTTAAATTTTAATTTAAGATAAGCACTAATGTCTGTTGGTCTAACTTTGGTAGTTTTTGTCACTTAATAAAAAGTACCTTTTCCTATGTCTTTTATATATATATATGTATATATGTACACATTTTTTATGTGTATATATACACATACATACATACTTTTAATGTATGTATGTATATATGTACTTTTTATGTATATGTGTGTATGTATATATACACATGTGTATATGAATGTGTTTTCTATATTTTCCTATATTGTCACAGAATTACAGAATAAGCTGAATTGGAATTGCACCATAAGAATCATTGAGTCCAACTCCTGGCCCTGAACAGCACCATGCCCAAGATTCACACCTTTAGCCTGAGAGCATTGTCCAAATAATTTTGAACTCCATCATGTTTGATGCTGTGCCCATCCCCTGTGGAGCCTGTCCCAGTGCCCAAACACTCTCTGGGGGCAGAACCTTTTCCTGATATCCAGCCTAAACCTCTCCTGCCACACTCCAGGCCATTCCCTGGGGTCCTGTCCCTGTCCCCCAGAGCAGAGATCAGTGCCTGCCCCTCCTGTTCCCTCACCAGGGAGCTGTGACTGCGCTGAGGTCTCCCCTCCATCTCCTCTTCTCCTGAACAGACCCAGAGCCCTCAGCCGCTCCTCACACGGCTTCTCCTCACGGGCCTGCACCATCCTCGTGGCCTCCTCTGGACCCTGTCTAATGCTTTGATATCTTTCTTCTCTTGATTCACCCAAAACTGCTCACAATATTCGAGGTGAGGCCGCCCCAGCCCAGCCCAGAGCAGGACAATCCCCTCCCTTGCCCGGCTGGCCATGCTGTGCCTGGTGTCCCCCAGGACAGGGATGTCCCTCCTGGCTGCCAGGGCACTGCTGGCTCAAGTTCAACTTGGCACAGACCAGGACCCCCAGGCTCCTTCCCATGGCCCTGCTCTCCAGGGTCTCATTCCTCACGCTGTCTGTGCATCCAGGGTTGCCCCATCCCACATGTAGAATCTGTCACTTGCCCTTGCTGAACCTCATGTGGTAATATTCCACCTCTGGTTTGTTTAGGTCTCTCTGCAGGGCCTCTCTCTCCTCCAGGCTTAACAGCTCCTCCCAGTTTTGTCATCTGCCAATTTGCTCAGCATCCCTCCTATTCCTGCCTCCAAATCATTAATGGCCATGTTGAAGAGCACAGGGCCAAGGATGGAGCCCTATGGAATCCCACTAGGGACAGGTCACCAGATAAATGCCACCCCATTCACTTCCTACCCAGGCTGTTCTGTGATTCCATGACTCTGGTTTTCTGTGGTTCTGTGATATTATGCATTGTGGAAAACAGTATCAACAACATACCATGTGCTCTGCTTCTGCATACAGTTTTCAGAGGTGAATTTATCTGGAGATTAAGATGAACTCTTTCCTGAAAATACAGTGCTGCTTGCTAGAAATTTGATGTTAAAATGATATATGACAATCCCATGTCCTTCCCTCACCTAAATCAGTGCATAATCACAGTTTAGAATCTTGGAAAGGACACTGCTGTGCTTTAAATGCATATCTGTAGTATTTTAATTAAAAAGAAAGTCAAACAAGTTATTGGAGTGGTTTAGTGCAGCGCACTGAAAGGATTAAAAACAAGATGTTAAAAGGCTATTATTTTATTGAAGTATACAAAGCCACCGTTAATATAGCTAAGAGTCTTTTATTTAACTCTTAGAGCTGAGAGGGCTTTGTGCACCCTTTTTAATCCTGTTTTAAAAATTACATCATAGACCTTCAAGTCTGCTAAACACTTATGAAGCATATCCTCTCTTATTTTGGAGCAGACAGGTTTGATGCAGAGACGTGGAATAAGTTGTGTTCCCTCACACCTGCCTACCTACCAATGCCACATCAAGTCACAGCCACAGGCCTTGAAGCTTAGCAGAGGCTCACTGATAAGAAACTACTCTTTCCTTAACTGTGTCCTATGTCCTGATGGTTTTCCCTGGACATTCCATGAAAATTGCAAAAGCAAAGCTCTTACTGTTTCTCAATGAGATGCTTCCTTTTAAAGTAGATTAGGAAAGAATAACTGAGCAGCACATTAAAATCAGAGAAAAATAATAATAGTTAACATTGTTGAACAAGAATTGCCATACATCATCTCTGTATGTCTTTGTATGACCAAGTGCAAATTTTCTGCACCAAAAGCATTTGTTATCAGTGTGGCATTACCTCACACGAGAAAAACTGATACTTGGCTTTTTTGGCCTAAGCTAGTGTTAGTTCCCATTCATTGATTTATAGATGGATTAATCACTTTGAGTTGTCTAAAAACAGATGAACTCGTGCAAGGGGTGTGTGACAATGTTTGGTGCACAAAATTGTTTATGCAGTAATGGAATCAATTGCAGCCTGACTAATTTCAGAAGACTTCTATGGGGCATATTAAAAAACAATAATACTAAAGAAAAGATGCATAAAAATATTTTGATATCAGGAGATTGAACTCTGTGAATGTGTGAGAATTTGGGGGTCTTCTCAGCAGACAGAGTTTCCTGTCCCTGGATTGTGAAGGGATGAGTTAGTGGGTCAGTTTGTATTTGAGGTGGGTTTTCCTGGTCAAGTATTTAAACACTATCAAAATACCATTTTTGGACACTTACAGCAAAAAAATATTTGGGATCTTACTAACTTATATTTTTATGCTGAAATTTGAATACGTAAACTTGAATAAGTAAAATTTTTAAGCTCTTGAAAGTCTTCATTTGGGGTGAGCTGATGTATTTTTTACTTCAATTTGCAAATGTATTTGAATTTTTGAGTTTTAATACCTCACTGGAATGAAAATGGTGAAGAAAATAGCACTCACGAAGCTTCTCACCACCTCTGTGCATGACACATTACTGAAGAATAATTCACCTGAAGTACTTTGCTTTGTACAAAGCAAAGGTGTCTGGTTTTGTTTTCCCCCCTCTGGTGTACATTATTTTTCTGCCTTTTCCCTCAGGTCTGGTGGATAACTAACACGCTCTCCTTCAGGCAGGCAAGCACTCTGGGTGAACCCAAGTAAGGGATGAGTTAAAGGTGAAGAATAATTATTTAATTTGTGGTGTTTTCCAGTTTTATGATCTTGCTGTAACTTTAGGCCTGTCTTCTTTGTCCATGTAATTATTTTGCAAACAAATTAGAGAAAGGGAGAGAAAAAGGCATTGGTTTATAATCTAAACAACAACATTATAATTAATGTGGAGAGTTGCAAAGGAATAAATTTCCTCCACAGAATGCTAATATTAAAGAGCAAAGACTTAGAAGCATTTCAGAACTGACCACACCTGATACAGATTCAGAAATGAGTTTTATATCTATTGCCATTGCTATAAAAGACATCTCTTCCAAACTTTTTGACAATATTCATCCTCAAAGTTTGAAAGTCATCCTGTTCATTTACATACAACTGATCATTTAGTTAAAACTAAGAGACAATGGGGCAAGTACCAATCACTAAAATTATGTCCTCTCCCATAGAAGGATAAGGCTGAAAGGTAGAAATCTGGACTATAAAAGTAGTTGATGACATTTTAGGCTCAGTAACTTCCCTGCACTTTCTTAAGTGTGACTGTTTCACTTTGACCATGCCCTAATGTGATTATTGCCATTTATGTTGGTCTGGTGCACTTGCAAGGAGCCAAAGTGTCTTCAGTGCTGTTCTCTTTTGACCCCTGCCAGCTGCTGACCCACATCAAAGCCTTGAGTATGGGTGCCAAAAGCTCCCGACGTGATAAAGTGTATGTGGAAAATATGCAAATCATTGTCAGAAAGAAATTTCCATTTCTCTACCAGTAGTTTGCAGTTTAATCCTTTAGTCTGAAGATTTCGTTTCCTTGGAAGAAGGGGGAGGAAGGGGAAGGATAATCACTCTCTAGTTCCATTTCTGTTGTTGCAGAACCCTGATACTGAGATCCTATTTCTCAGGCTTTTTTGACTTTGATAAAAGCCCGTGACTTGCTGAACTTGCTCTCACTTTAAGTATAGCTATAGAATTATGGATTTTCTGACAAAATGATTAATATTTCTATGCCTTGCTTTCTCTTTACGTATGTGTGGGAACCCAATAAGCTCACTTATAAAGTGTTTTTATGCAACTTCTATCTAAAAACACTAAGAGGTTTTTTCTTTTGTCGTCTCATAAACTTCCAGGAGAAATGTCTCAGATGATCTCTGCCTTGCTTCGATAGACACAAGAAGTAATACAAGTCAATCTAATTAGTGTTCTTGCTGTATTTGATGACAATAGTTCATCTTCAATAGGAAAGAAAAAAAAAATGCTTTATGGCCTTCATGCATTTATTATATTCTTTATCATAATTTGAAAATCTATTGCAACCAAATACTTTATGTTCTGGATACTAGAATCCTTTAGTTGGAAAGAAAATTGTGCTGTAGCTGGAAAATGGTTCAGTCATATTAACGACTTAGAAACTGGGACCAAACTTTTAAAGTCACATGGGAAAGCTATGGTAAAGCCAAGAAATGTATCTCTTGGTGAAATTGTATGAACCAGACAATTAAGGAACATACCACAATTTTACAATTTTCTGTGGGTCAGCTACTCTGTGGTTATTACCGTCATTTTCACTTCTAGTCCACATTCAGTAAAATGTCATGAAAATTACCTTAATGACCTTAATTACTGATTAAAACAAGACAGAGGATCCCACACCAGCAGCAGACTAAGGGTTCACAAGGGTGGTCTCTGTATGGTAACTCTGTAAGCCATGGAATATTGGTTTAATACTTGACTTCTCAGTCTGGGGAGAAGAGCATGAGTCTGCTCCTCCTTTCTTTTACCAGCACCCCCAAAAGGTGAGGTTCTAACTCTGTGTTGTCATCACCTCCCAAAGCAGGGAAAGAATATCCTGAGGGCTGCTGACCCACTTGAAAAATAAAATCTAAACTGATACTTCAATAGTGAAGTGTCAAGGGTTTTCTATAGTCATTCTGGCTCAGTGCTCATGTTATCCATGCATGGGCACGCTGGGATTCAGGACTTCCCCTTCCCTCCTCTTATACACACACACAACCAAGAAAACTTTAGATATATGATGATTTCATTGAAGAGAATAACAGAATAAAAATTTGATGGACGAATTCCAGAGAAAGGAATATTGATAAAAATTAATTATACAGAGGCAATGTTTTTATTTCCAAGACCTCTTGCTTTGCTCAAAGATCCAAATTTCAGTGCTTGAGGCAGCAAGGGTAATATGTTCAGTCCATCTGTCTCTCACAAGCACACTAGCAGGAAAACAAGGACAGTGAAGGGGAAGAGTTGTACCATGTTAAGGAAAACAGAATATTTCAGGCTTTTTCTGAACTGGGAACTGATTTCCCAGTACTTCTGCTTCTCTAGCACCCGGACATCATTTCCCATGCCATGCCAGATTGCTGCATCCAGCTGCCTCTTCCCTCTCCACTGTCAGATATCCCTGTAGGGAGAGCAAGCCACAGCAAATGCTCTGACCTACACTGCCTGATCCCTTCCTCATTGCCTTTAATCTGCTGGAGCGCCTTCTCTTTATTTATTCATTTATTTCTCTCCTGGGACTCTTTGGAAATTTGTGGTTGATGATGATTTGTTTGATGCAAGAACCTTTTCAATGGGGTCCTGGAGTAAATTTTATGTGACCAAGAGAATGAAAGAATAGAATGAAGTCAGTGCTAAAAGAAGCCAAAGGCTTCTTTAGGAAACTTCCAGCTTTCTATTCTGCGGCTATAGATTTTCAACAGAAAACAGGCAGTATTAAACCCATGAACAAAATAAAAAGCATTTTGAAGTAGACTTAAAAAATAAAACATGTCTTAACAAGAGTTTTTATAACTTAAGCATAACAGTTAACTCTACTGAATATTTATTTAAGAGTTTTAACCTTTTAAATAACATTAGGAATGACTGGATTGAACATTACCTCTGAACTAGATAAAATCCATGATGATTTTATTAATATAAGACAAAATAATCTCTGCTTCCCAGCTCTAAAATATTACCCTCACAGCAATGGCAGAACTTTATTTTATCTTTATTTTATATTCTGGATATAAGCAGGCAGTAATATATTTGCAAACATCAGAAAGTAGCTATGTAGGAGGAACAAACTTTAACTAACCCTGGTGCCACTCCCTGTGGCTTCCATTATAGAACTCCCACTACAGAGCTATAGAAACTGTGCAGAGTTTGGTTCACAAGCTGTGTAGAGTTAGGTTCTCTTCAGATCAAAGACACAGTTCTCTGAAAGTTCATAAAATCATAGAATGGTTTGGGTTGAAAGGGATCTTTAAGATATTTTCATTCCAAACCCCTGACATGGCCAAGGACACCTTCCATCAGACCAGATTGCTCTAAGCACCATCCATCCTGGCCTTGGAGGGTTGTTTTCTAAATTCCTCAGTATCAAAGACTCATCCACTCTACCCTGCAGTGGGGTTAAGTGTGAATTCCTTCTGTGACAGCAAGATACCTCCTGGATGTGTTCTTATTGAAGACCTTTCAGGAAGTTTAATGTCACAAAAGAATTCTTCTCTTTAAATGTCCCGCTCATCGTGTCTTGTGGGAGAGCACATTTCATTAATTTGTACTCTCTATTGTTTTGTCTTGGGTCTGGTGGGAACAAAGTAATTGGAGGTTTGAATGACATAATCTTTCTGCCCATGATATCCTAGAAGGTTGCATATGTATCACAACATGTGGCTTGTCCTGGGGGAAAGAAGTTATTCTTAACCAAATTTCCAGCTATAGGCATTGCAAAGCCTCTACAATTCAATATTGAGATTTGGAACAGGCTTCTGTCAAAGACTTCCTCGAGCTCATTTATGATCAACTTAGAAATTTGATCTGTCAAGCTTATGGCTTAAGTATGGAGATGTGGTGTGACCAAATTCCCACTCTCATATAATTAAAAAAAGTCCCTGCCAGAAAGCTAAGATTGGCGTCTGAAATTAAATGTCTTGGGATGCTTTGATTTCTGAACTGCTACATGGCTTGCCTTATTCCAGTAGTTTTGTCAAGAAGTTCATCTCTTTCCCAGATGGCCAAGTATATTTAAAATTGCTTGGAATGAAAGGTTCTCTTTCCTGTTCTGCTTCTATTTATCTTCTGCAAGGATTTGCACTTAAGGTGTCTTTTTTCTTTTCCTGCTCTGCTTTTGCCCAAGTACCTCTCATGCTAACCAGGTTCCTGACGTCCTAGGCCATATTTAGCCATATTTAGGATAGTGATTTTGTAAGGTTGGGTTTTGTCCTGTTTTACATTCCTAGGATAGCCTCTGCTTTCAGTGATCATGATATAACTTAACTGACTACATCTGCAGTGGTACTATATATCTTTTATTCACATATCACGCTGCTTCCAGCATTTCTGAGAGCTAACTTGGCCTTCTCCTGTTTGACTGTCAGCTCTAACAGAAGAGTGCATTGACAGCTGGATATACTTCTTGGTAGATAATAATAATATCTTTCACATACAAGCCAGCTTGGCAGAGGAATTTCCATATCTTTTCATGTTTTCTTTACTTTCCCCTCAGTTGAGAATCTCATATGCTAGTTTATTTTCATATTTTCAATGTGTAAAGTTGTCTAGATGAAGAAACAACTTTATACATCTCATTTCATTACACATGACGCTGCAGACTCAGTAGCATACATTGAATTCATGCTGAAAATGGCTTTTAGCCATGTTGTAGAATTACAGAATGGTTTGGGTTGGGAGAGACCTTAAAGCTCACCCAATTCCAGCCCCTGACACACCTTCCAGTAGACTGCCTTGCTCAGGGTCCCATCCAGCCTGGCCTTGAACACTTCTGGGGAAGTGTTTTCATTTCATCAGGGGAAATTATTCCCCTGAAGTGCTTTGGGGCATCACTTAGGTGAATCAAGTAACTCTTTTATGGAACATATTATTATTTATGTTGATATAACAAGGATTCAAATACATTGGATGAGTTTAGACAATGCTCACTCCAAAACTCCTAAAACTAATAAGAAACTAAAATAATTTCTGAGAAGGTGTTTTCTATAAAAATTCTATTCCTGGGGGTGTCTGGGAAGCCTTTGGAGCAGATGAAATGTTCAATCCCTCATACCTCAGCCAGTTGCAATCTTGTCTCAATTTTGTTTGTATTAAATTTCAAATGTATTCAGCGAGTTGCTGTTGGGAACAGATGGGGCTGTGATTGTGACCTGCCACAGCTTCTGTCATGCTGCCTCTGTGGGTTATGCATGGATGTAGGTGGATTTACATACATACATAAACGCTGAGCTGGAGACAGTGATGAGTGACTCAAAGCGACTCCCAGACAGGGCTCTGACTGCTTCTTTTCCTGTGGAAGCAAGCAGGAACCAACCTGTTGTGGGAGATTAACAGAGGTATGGCAGCATTTCCCTGGTAAAGGTAAAAGGCATTAAAGTCATTGTCAGAGACTCTGAGGAGGACAAATCTGGGTATACACTGGGTATAGCCTTGCAGCACTCCCACCACAAATGTAAAATAGGCATTTGCTTCTTGGACCCGCCAGCACTGCTTTTTAGTGAGATGATATCCCATTATTTCCCTCAGACAAAAGAAGACAAAGAGAATAAGAACTAAAACATACCCTGAAGGAGAGCTTTAGAATAAGGAAAACGGAAAATGGATCCTGAACCCAAAGAGCCAAGACCAGTCCCAAACAAGTCAGGCCACAGAAGATTGAAACAAAACCTCAACCTGTGCCTGCTTAAATCTGCAAATAAGGTGAACAAATATGAGCTGTGAAAGGAGATGAAAAAGACAAAAATACAAGGAGGTGTGCAAGCACAGAGAGGAAACAGGACTGTCAAATTCAATGCTACATTCTGAAAGAGTTTAGAAGTCACAGCATATTTTAAATAAGGGCAAGGCTATAGATTTACTTTACTGTTCTGAGAAAGTGAAAATCTGTGAACTGAATCCCATGTTACATAATCAGTTATAGTGAGAGTTGTTGGAATCTTGGACTTTTCATGCAAATGGGACTTGTACAAGGAGGAACACCTAAGCTTGGATCAGGTTACCCTTCTGATCCACTGATGTTTGAGTCATAGCCACAGTACAAGAGATAAAGGAGAATAAAGAAAATGTGTGTGGTGTCTGTATCTGGGGCTTTGGAAATAAAATTTGCATTCATGCTGTCTAATTTATTTATTTAGGAAGAAATTGTGAGATATGGATGCTGAAGGAGAGAGGAGTAATTAGGGAAGAAAATAATTAAGACTGCTCAAAAATCAGGAAAAGGGTGAAATGCTTGCTCTGGATTAAAAAAAAAATGAAGCAAAAAATGAGAAAAAACACACGGCATAATTATCTACTCTTTTACCTCTTATAGGGAACAAAAGTAATTTCTAGGTAAAAAAATTTAATTTGCTATAAAACTGATTTTCCACAGGACAACTACAATTAGAAAATTTGAAAATTGAAATATTTCTTCTCTTTGTACAGGTAATTTTTTAAAGAGTATTTCCACAAAACAAAAAACAGAAATTGTGGTTTACTTTTTTTTTTCCAACACTGTTTTAGGAAACTTCCTTTCTCTCTAAAACAATTAACATTAAGAATTTTAGTCTTGCAAGACAAGCACCTCTTTTCTCAAACAATTTTACTGGTCAGTAGTGTCATTCTGCTTTTCCAGTGCTGTCATATGACAACAAGTGGAGCATGATTTATACTTATAATTATTGTGTCCTAGCGCAAGCAAAGGAATGGTTCAACTCCCCCGGTTCATAATGTTCCCTGCTTGTGACATGTCCTGTCCCTTGCCTTCTCTACAGCAGTTTTGAATAGGTTATTTTTAGTCTTATTATATTTTTTCTTGCTGCCTGTGCTTTCAAGCTTCCCTCTGACTTTAATTAAAGTGTCCTTAGGCTTGTGCATTTAAAAAGCTAACAAGTTCACCCAGTCAAGATCTCTCCTAATTATAATGCAAAGTAGGAGTTCAAGTGAGGAGAACATCAAACAGTTTTTATGTGACATATGAGAGCTTGACACTGTATTTTGACAGGCCTGTTGCAGAATACACGATGCCACTGAAATACATTTTAAAAGTAATATCCCAGCTTACACATCATCCACAAAACAAGCCTATGGTGCAGAGAGCAAGCTGTACAACATGCTGCACAGAGCAAAAGACAGTGTTTGGCGTGTTATTGATGTGTTATATAAACAGTGCTAAGATCCAAAATGTGGCAACTTCTGGGTTTGCTTCTTTCAATGGTGGCACTTTCAGACGTACCAAACCCATGGGCCAGTTCTTCAAATGTTGGTGCCTGCAGTGCAGCTGCTTGGTGAAAAATGGTACAGTGGACCTTTCCCATGACACAACAAACACAACCTGCCACAGTGTGAGATAAACTGCGCAGCCTTTCTGGGGAGGGATACGGGAAAACTGCACTTTTGGTAGGCGTGGCACAGACAGAAGGCACAATACAACCTCGTTAGTCTAGGAATCTATGCACAAAAAGCAGATTATTTTCACTGCAATTGCCTTTATGGAATCATAAAGCCATTTTAAAGGGCCTCTGATATCATCGAGTCCATCTACCCAGCACCCAGCTTGTTCACTACGAACCCACATTCACAAGTGCCACATCTGCACAGCACCACAGCCCTGGGCATTCTGAGAAAGTGCTTGGCAAACTTTGCTATGAACCAATTTGCCCCAGTATCCAATTTGAACCTCCCCTGGCAGAGTTTGAGACTGTTCCCTCTCCTCCTGTCCCTGTTCCCTGGGAGCAGAGCCCGATCCCCCCGGCTGTCCCCTCCTGCCAGGAGCTGTGCAGAGCCACAAGTTCCCCCTGAGCCTCCTTTGCTCCAGCCTGAGCCCCTTTCCCAGCTCCCTCAGCCGCTCCTGGGGCTCCAGCCCCTTCCCAGCTCCGTTCCCTGCCCTGGACACGCTCCAGCCCCTCGGTGTCTCTCTTGTCCTGAGGGCCCAGAGCTGTCCCCAGCACTGGAGGTGCCTCAGCAGAGCCGGCCCAGGGACGGGCACTGCCCTGGGGCTGTGTCACACCTGCCTGGCACAGCCCAGGGGCCACTGCCCACCTGGGCACCCCTGGGCTCCTGCCCAGCCGCTGGCACCAGCACCCCCAGGGCCTTTGCTGACATTATTCAGCCTCTCTGCTCCAGGCTGGAGCTGCAGGGAATGGTGTGACCCATCAGAACCCAGCACTTGGCCCCATTGAACCTCATAAAATGAGCCTTGGACTATATGCCATGGACCACCCCCATCCCTGCTCCTCCTGATTCAATGATAAAGAGGTCAATCTGTTTACTGCCTAATCTGACAACCTGACATACACCACCAAAGGTGTCTGCTGCCCTGACTTTGTGTATTTCCTCTTCCCTTGCATGCTTCAGCTGTTCTTCATAGCACATTAGAGGATTGCTGTCTTTATTAGTCACCGATAACACATTAATACATTCCTTCTCCTATTACCTCGGACACTAATTTGGTGGAATTGGATACTGACAGTACATTGATGTTGTTAAGGTTAATGACCCAGAGATTTACAAGAGAAGTCACATTAGAAGTCAAATTGATTGTAATAATTGTTTCACTGAACAGTGTCAACATTAAGTACAGTGTGTTGTGCTGTGCCATTCAGGGAGGGTCCGTGGTTGTTACAATTGCTGTTGACATCCCCTCCTTACAAGACAATCCATGCTGAAATACATTTAGGTAAATGCAGCTGTAATAAATGGGTGTTCTAAGATGTGAGACGCTATGTTTCCACTCTCTGCACATTATTTTGCCTCCGAGTATGTTTTGTACTTCCATTCAATTCTGAGATCATTGCTTTTCTCAGGCAGGGTTGAGGAGAAAGCAAAATTTGGTGGATATTTCCTCCTTTTGGCCTGAATTGTGAGGCAGTACAGAGTACTTCTGCTGTCCAGTCCTAAGTTTTTCTCAGATAAGCAACTCCTTGTAGCTCAGATGCTCTGAAATTAAGCTGCTTTACATATTTAAGCTTCAATATAGTGGGTGAAATAATTTTCCTGTTTACATTGCTCTCATACTGACAGCGGCATGCAGGAATTGAAGATGAGATGCTGTGAGAGTCTCACAGAAATGTCACCCTCGACCAAAAGGATGTGTGGTTGCCTCTGTGCAACTAATAAAACAAACAACTCATTATTTTTCACACTGTTCTTCCCCTTGCCTGTTACTCTGTGTATTGCTGCTCCTTCTTTCTCTTGCATTTCTCCTATCTCACGCAGGATATTGATCCTGCAACCGAAGAAGTCACTGCTGAGTGCTCACCATGAATGGTGAGATGAAAGGTGCTTGTCATGCTGGAGTCCTGTACAGTCATCCACACACCCACAGCGTTTGACTCACCTGTGCCTGCTCTGACTGCAGGGTAACCACCACACTGCTGATGGTGGTGAGTTATGAAAAGCTAATGTCAGGAAATGAACCCCTCATGTTTCTGACTGAAGCTTCCTTCACATATCTCAGTTTGTTTCTCAGTCTTATTTGCAATATCTCAAGACTTCAAGCAAAGCCATGTTTTTCCAAGAGAATTCCGATTTTAGCAACAGCAGCAAATGTTCTATGGAAAGAAGAAAGCTCTCAGCAAAAAACATGTGTCTGCTTTGGCTCTGATAATACAGACTAAACATATTCATCCTCCCTTCTTCTTTTCACCCGTTTCAGTTTCTCTTCTTCCACAGTTAGTTTACATGCTGTAATTATGAAATGATCTCTAAGGCCTCCTCTAGCTCAAATCATTCTATAATTATGTTTTTATTTCTGCAACATTGATATATCAGCTTGTCACCTCTGACTCCTCTTCAGGCCACTGTGAAAAATTAAACATGGCATGATTAGTCTCGGCCTAGAGTGCATGAAGTGCAACCTAAAATTAAAACAATATGCTCAGCTCACAGCCTCTAAGCACATCTAAAACTCTAAGCACAGCGAAACCAACAGGTTATTGTGATAATAACTATTGTGATCAATGACAGAAGGGAACTCATGTGTCCAAGAAAGCAAATGGCACCTGGCTTGTATCAGCCACAGAGAGTCCAGATGGCCCAGAGCAGTGCCCGTCCCTGGGCCGGCTCTGCTGAGGCACCTCCAGTGCTGGGGACAGCTCTGGGTCCTCAGGACAAGAGAGACACCGAGGGGCTGGAGCGTGTCCAGGGCAGGGAACGGAGCTGGGAAGGGGCTGGAGCCCCAGGAGTGGCTGAGGGAGCTGGGAAAGGGGCTCAGGCTGGAGCAAAGGAGGCTCAGGGGGAACTTGTGGCTCTGCACAGCTCCTGGCAGGAGGGGACAGCCGGGGGAAAGCCTACAGCCAAGGTGACTCTGCACCCAAGTAAGAGGGACAAGAGGATATGACTTCGAGTTGCACCAGGAGAATTTAATTGGATGTTATTATTATTCATGGAAAAGGTTATCCAGCATTGGAACGACCTGCCCAGAGCAATGGTGTAGTCCCCATCCCCAAAGGGATTGAAAAGCTGTATGGATGTGGCATTTGGGTACCTGGGTTAGTGGTGGTCTTGACAGTGCTGGGGTAACAGTTGGATTTGATGATCATAGAGAGCTTATCCAAACTTGTTTCTTCTCTGATTCTGCATTTCTATATGACAAATGAACAGTGAATTTCATTTTGGAGTGGTCAAAAGGGCTTTTTCACTGTTTTATTTCTTGTTCCAGTAGATAAGAATCTGCACCATGTAAAATCATGTGGTTGTACTAGCATGAAATGGATAACATCTCACTATGAAAGTATTAGATTTTTTATCCTCCATCTCGAAGCATAAGGTAGCTTGCACCTCAGAGAACTGAAGTTACAGTGGGCTGATAAAAATAGAAGTTCCATCAGTGCCATCCAATTTCTCTTCCAGCTGGCAGGCTCTAAGTGGCCTGTCCCTGTGTTGTTTGAGACTGCTCTTTACTGAGACAAGAGGTGTCACAGCCCATCACATCCAGCACCATGAAAGGAGCACTGAGTGCTCACAACCCAGCAGGAAAAGGAACACTGAGGTTATGGAGGGAGCTGGGAATCCACTGACAGGGAGGAACACGCCTTTTCAGGGTGACTCCTGCCAGCTTGCATTAGCAAACTGTGGGGGGGTGAACGTGGCATGACACAGACACGATTTGGGTCCTCTCTAATGCTCTGAAACACCAGACTTTACCTATAATTACTGATGGCCAATACATTCTTCATCCAAGCTGTGTTCAGAGAGCTGACATGGCACAATATTTCAACAGACATCACTCAATAATAATAAAGAAATCTTAAGAAAGCACTGTATTCACTATGCAGTCCCAAAGTTCTTATAGACTATAAACCAAAATTACGAATTCAACACCAAAGCAGAAATCCTTTCAAATCAAACTTCCAAGGCAGGAGAAAGGGGCATGAAGAACTAATAACAAGTTTAATTATGAAGGCAATATTTCTTGAACAAAGTAAATTAGGCACTTCATTTGGGGATTGGCAGGTTCATCAGGTTAATACCTTTTCCTATAAGAAAAGTGTTACAGGATTTTAAATTGTATCTTATAATTAGGATTCTTGTCTTGAGGCTGAAAAACATAGTTCTGACTTCTGGTAGGGCACTGCTGCTGATGCTTAATCTCTATTCTACAAATCCATGCACAAAGGTAAAGAAAAATCAATAATATTAGTAAAATTATTCTTATATTTTGGTAAAGCTGATACTAAATGTGTAAAAATACAAACAAACAAATGACTAAGCCAAGTTTTATATTTCTAAGAACTTTTGTCCTGCACTGTTGGTCAAAACCCATGGTTATTTATTTGCTGAAAATTCCAATTTTCTTCTACCATGGAAACTTGATGAAACGTGTAATTGAAAACTCGTAATGAGTGAAATTTTAACCATCTCTATGCTCAAAAAGGGAAAAAAGGGAAAACCAAAAAAACCCTCTGCTTTGATAGCCTGGTGCCAAAAGTATTGATGAAATGCACGTCAGGCTTTTTGCTTTTAGTGAAGCTTACAATTAGTCTCATCAAATGTGATTAGTTTAATCTGATCAGTCATCTAAGTGATAGGTGACTAAACTGAGATATCTAAATAATCATCTATAACCAATAGCTTTAGATAAATCCCCTGAGGTGCAGTGAGGGTCAGGAGTTGCAGTTATCTGAGGCAGGTAAAGGTTGGGGGAAAGGACCACATATCCCTCTATATTCATGGAGGAAGGAAATGAGATACCTACTTTAAAACTGATTAAATCTTTCAGTTTAGTATCACTAAATACAGCTGTGAGAAGAGTCATGCTTCTGGTCAATTATCTTGTCAGGTGGGCCAGTAGCATGCCACAAAGTGCTCTGGTGACGGTCAGAGAAAATAATGTGTACATAATTAAAAATTATATAGAAAGGGCAGTAAATGATGGTGCATGCTTTTTTGTGCTATTGTGCTGCCATGGGTTATAATTTTAATTTTATCCTTCTTCTGGATGCTGCTGCAGCATGGACTTTACATCATCTTCATCTTTCCTTCCTGTGTTTTTAGTTCCACATGAACACGGAGTTTGAGGGTCATATAATATTTTGCCTTGGGCTCTGTCTGTGAGAGAAATGGAGGCAGCAGCTCTGCTATTAGCAGAGGGTAGGCTAAGAACTGGGTTTATTTGGGAGGATCTGATGTAGAAAGCTTGGTGTTTTTCTAGTCCATCCTCATGACATGGACCAGCGTTAACAGGTAGGAGTGCCTACTGCCCGTTTGAGAACGTGTGACTGCATAAGACCCAAAAGGGGAGGGACAGGGAGGATCATACTTAGGCTTAAATTATATAAAGAAACAGTGAATTTTCAGCATTTTTACAGACTATCATTTTGACTTGTGTTTCTGTCACTTAGAGAAAAAAAAATCTGTTTTGTTTGATGGAAACATCTCTGTGGATTAATTGCTAAGTCAAATGTTGTACTACTCAGTGTATGATAGTAATTTCCTTCAATATAATTATTTATGAACATTAGGTGGCATTGCTTCTTGAGATTCGGCCTCTTTGCACCACTCAGCTGCGAAAAGACCTGAAATCACTAGAGACAACCAAATAACACAAACTAGCAGGTTCATGGACGCTAATCTGAAATGGCATAAACCAACATTGCTGTTGAAAGATCTGCCATCATTTATCCCTACCCAGGCTCTGCAATCCAGCCAACAAAAGCCCTGAAATGATTTAATTTTAATCATCTTCCTTAACCTGTTGGGTATGTGGTTGCACAATGCTTGTGTTGGCAGGTGGAAGGAGGTGCCTCAGGGACACGGGAGGGTGAGGATCACTCCCAAATTCCTGCAGTGGCTCCTGCACCAACAGTGGGCACTGCATTCCCACTGCTACCACGGGGGTTGTGCCTGGAGAGGCAGCTGCAATGGAGCACTTCTCCCACCCTGAATATTGGCCAAGTTGCAATTTGCTGTCTGCTCAGATGAGAAGTGGACCCTACCAGCATTGAATCTTCAAGGCCAGGAAGGGCTGCTCTACTGAAATAACTCCATTAGTTAAACACAAATTAGTGGGCTCCATGCAGCAGCAGCTGAATACATTTTTTATTGCCTGTGTTTTGCCGGAGGTCAGACTCAATGAGATAATCCTCTTTTATGGCCTTAAAGTGTATAAAACCACATAAAATTAATCCAGAGGATGCTCTTGTGCCTGTTGATGCCTAGCAAGATATCTACTCTATCTGACTTTTGGTATTTGGGGTAATTTTAATTCACGGGCCTTTATTTTTCTTCCATTATTGGATTTTCTGTCCTTGCAGCTCTCAGCCTTTATGGCTCATGGGCAGAAGTAATGAGTGAGTAATGTGAGCAGCATCTTTCTTTGCTCTCCCTGCCAAGCTGGACCACAGCCACAGCCTCCTTAGTTTTAAGGTGTTTTAATTTTCTGTGTCCATGAGGAAAGTCAGAACATTTCCTGGGCAGAATACAAACTACAACACACAGGTCAGGGGCTGTTACTCTGATACATAGCTTCTCTGGAAGAAAGGTCCCACACAGGTATTGGGCCCAGGTTTCCTGTTTAGGATTAATATAAAAGCAAGACTTTCCATCTCTATCCTGGTCAAAATTTTGTTTAATTATAAAATGTATTTTTTTTAATGTGGACTGAATGTGATATTCTGGTGTATACTTGCATCTCTTCACAGCAGCATATGAATAATAGTGCTTCTTGACAGGTATTAGTGATTTTTCCTTTCAGCTCTCAGCAGACATCAACAAGTGCTACTTTTTGTTTGTTTGTTTTGGTTTTGGTTTTTTGGTTTTTTTGGGTTTTTTTTTTCAGAAATCAAGGAATAAGTTTCTTGCCTCATAATACACTTTAAATCAGTCACAGAGTTGGGAACCAAAGATACATGAACTTGACTCCCTGTCTGGTTCTGCAATCAAAGCACCTACTGTCAGTAAATTCAAACTTTAATGCAACAAATCTATGTGTGAAAAACATAAAAGTCTTTGGGCAGATGAAGCAAAATCTTCCTGGAAGTTTTCACAATGCTTTTTTTTTCCAATTTATTTTTAATTTTAGATCTTCTACAAGAAATGCTTGACCCATTTCCCAACTACAAAAAGAAACGTGGACAGTCAAAGAATACCAGCTTGTGGAAATAAATAAGAAAGGAGTCTTGGCTCTCAGTTACACAGATCCTTTGTCAAGCTATAGTGTGTTCTTTTGGCCTGTGAATGAGATGGTTTTCTTACTAAGTCAGGCACTGGCAGAGTTTTTATCTTCATCATTTTAATGGAGCATGTCCATTATTCGATGAGTTAACTTCAGAAAGGAGGCCAAGTTTGGAAGGATTAAGTGCCAGCTAAAGAAACAAACCTATATTTCTTGGGGAGGGATTAGGGGGGAGGAAATTGATTCAGCTTTCTATGTGTGTGCTCATTTCCAAGTGCCTTCATGAGACATGACATGACAAAGGTTGTCAAGTGTTTAGCACAATGAACGGAACCACATTTTAAACACACTAAAAACCTAATCAAATCAGCCTCTTTTAAAGCCACTCACCTTTAGCACAGCACATTGGATGCTTTGTAATAGAAAAGTAAAAGGAAAGAATAAAATGCATATATATATATATAGAAAGAGAGAGAGAGTGAGAGAGAGAAAATCCCAAGCATCTATATAGGCATGCAAACATGGGACCATGAGTGGAAAAAACCAAAAAACAACAAACCACAAAACAACCCAGCAGATTTAAAGTTATTACTTAAAAGGCAATAGTAGAAGAAGATGTGCTCAAGAGAAGGAATCTCCAGGGTGGAGCTAAAGACTGAGGAAAGAAACAGGCAACACCTGATGGTGAGCTCTGCCCCTAAAGAAACATGGAGGGTGAGACTGGTCTTCATCTCCTTGGGAACCAAAGGCAATATTAAATGGTGATGAGATTTTTATGTGCAACAAGGAGGAATATTCTCCTTCTGACCACTCATTGGGCTGGCCCAGTGTAGCTTAGCAAAGGAAATGGTTGAGGACCAGAGAAAAAGAGCTTTTTTCTCAGTCTGTGAGGTTGATTCAGGGATGTCTGCTTTGAGACTGCACAAATACCTTATTTTTCAAAAGAGCCCAGTGTACAGATGAGGTAAGAGGAGAGGGTTGTGTGAGAAGAAGCAGCAGGAGAGGGGAGCAGATTAATTTCTGTGGTGCCAGCTGTCAGGACACGGGCAATGGGCAGAAACCATAACACAAGAAGAGCTTCTTCACTGTGAGGGTCCCAAGCATGAGAACAGAATGCCCAGGAAAGTCCCAAGCATGGGAAAAGGATGCCCAGAGAAGTTATGGAGTCTCCTTTTCTGGACATTACATCACACAGGGGAGGTAGGACTGGATGATCTCCAGAGGCCTCTTCCAGCACCAGCCATTCTGTGATCTGTGTCCTTGAAGGGGACTTGGAGAGCACAGCTGCACTGCCTGTTCCTGTAGGTCCACAGCCCAGAGAAACAGAGTTCCTTATGATCATAATTTCTCCCTAGAAGGATGGACAGGAAATTCCCAAAGCTGTGGTGAAACAGACATATTAAAGGGTTTCTGTGTGCTGGTGTCTAGGTCAGATTTCCTGATCGCCAAGTTGAGATGCTAGAAATGCTGAAACTGAAGACTGGTAAATATATTATTGAGAAGTATTTTTATGTTACTGGTTCAGACAGAGAAGAGGACATTTCAATTCTCTGAAAGCAAGGGTTTTCAGTTTAAATGTCTGTATGTGTATATATTTAGAAAAAGGTTTGATTGATACACTTCTCTGGTCTTACCTTCAGCTAAAGGGGAAGGGAAGATTCTGCTGGAAGGCGTAAATTTGTCTTTATCTTCTACCAGTAAAGGGTTTCTCAGGGAAACTTAGAAACAATTCTGTAGGTTAAAAGGGCTCCAGGGTGCATCTAACATAACACTGATGGCCCAGATTGGAGAGCCATAAATGACTTCTCCCTCTCTTACACATGTCCAAAAAAGAAGTGCAGAAAAGTGTGATGCACCTATAAAAGCTTTGAAATATGTGTGGCCGCTGAAAAGAAATATTTCCCCAGAACATGCATTGAGTTGCACAGTGAAGAAGTGGCTTCATACATTCATAGCACAGAATGGAAAAGTTCTAAGCTGCTGCCTTCTCTGCACCTCACTCCCAAGTGGTACAAGAAGGCAGAATAGGCCAATGGGTGTAATCTGGCACTCTTTCCATAACTATTTTCTAATACTGACTTTGGCTCTCAGAGAGCAGAGGAAAGTAATTTTCTATTTGAATCACAGAATCATATGGCCTGTGTTGGAAAGGAGGATCATCTCATTCCACTCCCTGCTCTGGCCATATCGAACCTGTCCTTGAACACTTCCAGAAATGGGACATCCTCAGCTTCCCCAGGCAACCTCATACAAGCCTCACAGTAAGAATTTTTTCCTGATATATCCATGCAGTTGGTGTTGTATCATTTGTGAGAGATATTAGTCAAATAAAAGATAAGCTTATCTGACTCCTAAACAGAAGATATGATAATGATGCTACCTCCTTTAAGATTTTTTTTTAAATTTTTTTTATTTTTATAGTATCCTATTTTGGTGTAGCTTGATGGAAATAGTTAGGTCCCCAAAGAAACTTTCAATACCTCAAAAGTTTCCAGACTGACAGGATTCTTCAGTCACATTCCTTTTGGTCTAGTGAAAATGACATTTTCTGTTGTTGTTGAGGTAACTTTATACTTTTCAGAAGAACCAATTTCTTGGAAAGGACTGGATTGAATGTAAATCAGTGTCCCGAAGCAGCCTGCAGATTTTCCAGACATCTAGTCTGACACTTTTAGGTTCCTAGGTGTCATCTCATGGGAAAAAAACAGCAGTAAAGATGCCTGCAGTTTGTAAACACTGGCAAGAAGAACATCCTGACAGGAGGCTGTAATGTGAATTTTTCTCTTAGTTATTTACTTGCTGAAGAGTGAGTTTTTTTCCTCTAGTCCTTTCCATGACAGGAAGATCCTGCTGTGTGCATCACCAAAAATATTCAACATTTTCCTGCTCTAAACAAGCAAAGAGAAGCCCTTGGGGATCCTGCCTTGGCAACCTCCCATGTAAGTGGGACCTGCAGAGACGCCGTCCCATGTAGCAGAATTTGGTATTGCCCCTGCCATTTCTATGTTGCAGCAGCCAGGTCTCTAAGTCCCAAAGACGACAGGACCCTTTCCAAACTCTGGTTAGTGTAAGAAGTTCATCAATGACCTGTCATAGCCAGGAAACAAACGAGTCAGGACAGTGATGTGTTCATTCAACACATGGAAGGAAACAAAGTGTAGAGGCTTTCTCAGTGCTGCAGACAGTTCTGTGTGTGGCCTTGCTCTTTGTCAGGGGGATCCCAGCACTGGCAGTGCCACATAATTCTGCCTTCAAAAAGTAGAGAAAGACAACATCCAGCTTGTGCCTTCCGGTGGAAGAAGTATGGATGCAGAGACACAGCTTGGTACACCACAAACCACGCTCATTGTAGATATGTTGGACAAGATGGTCCCAAAGGGTCCCTTCCAACCCAAACCACATTGTGATTCTGTGATTCTGTGTTTCTGTGATTCACTGATTCAATTAAATGTGATTCTTTTCAAAGTCTAAGGAGTTTTTCTGAGTTGCTGCACAAGCTATGCCTTCAGCTCCCAGCCACTATCTTTAACTAGCTTTAACAGACCAGGGATTTTGCTTACAAATATTTCAACATAAGGCTTTTCAGTTGTTATGAAATGAGTCAAATGTGACTAGATAGAGCCAGCTGTCATGCAAGCTTCTCCCCATGCTTTTGCCAGGCTGTTGCTGCGTGCGGTACCTATATACCACCATACAGCATCTTGGCTGTTACAGCTTTGTATAGCAAGGCTGAAGATACGAGCTGTCCCTGAATGTTTTCAGTCTTAGAGAGATATATTGTAGAGCTCCAAGTACAGCAGATGCAAAGCAATTGTCACCTTAAAGAAGACATGTTGCACTGGTAAGTCAATGGCGTGGCTAACAGCTCTGGGAGAAGTTAGACCTTCCCCTTACCTGTGTTATCTATCTGTCCAAATCCCTGGGAGACCCTCACCATACAGATCCACAGATAATAATTTAGAGAAACCAATTCAGCACTGTAAGTCTGGTGATGTTATAACTTTCATAATTCCAAATTCACAAATGGTGCGGTTTCAACACTGTAAATCTGGTCACATTCAGAGTGACGGATTCACAAATCATGAGATTTATTGATTGCTGCAACAGAGTGAAGTTCAGAAACTGCTTTTAATACACTGATATCAGAATACACAAGCAATAGCATGGAATAAAACTTACCCAGTTGGCATATTTATGGGAGAGGAGATGGGGACAGCCCACCAGCCATCCCAGGATGCAAAAGAAGTCTCTTCTAATCTCCCTTCTCTCTTGAGCTTTATTTACGCTGTCGAGTGTGGGAAAAAGATAAAGTTTTAGCTGATGTCATTTCATGTTTAGGTGGAGTTTGAGTGATTTGAGTCATATATGTAAAGCATGTACAGATTTTACTTCATTAATTTGGGCAAGGATGTGAAAGTAATGTTTTTCTGAGTTAATGAAACAACATGTGGTCACTGGTTAGCACATTCCCTTTGGCTTAGTTGACATAAATTCTGTTGTGTCAGAGCATGACTGCAACACCTCTGTGCCACCACATCCTTTGTCTCATTCCTTTCTCATTCCTTTGTCAGGAAAGTACAAGCTTCCTGTGTTCCTCTTCCTCGAGTTGCAGACAGTTTTCTTCTATTGAACTATTGCCAACATGGACTTCTCATTCCTGTGATTTGTCTTACAGTATTTTTCCACAGAGTGTAAGTTTGGAAACAAACATGAGCAGTTTTTACAGTTAAGAAACTGTTTCATCTTATTTCACTTTGGAGAATTTTTACAGACCTGTCATTTGGAGAATCTCACAGAAAAACATGTGATCAGCAAAGAACAACCTCCTCTGACCTAAACCCAGAGTTTCTTTAGTGGATCTTATTTTTAACAGTTTTTTCTTCTCTGTTATTTTCTGAGACTGTAAATTCAGGTTCCATCTATGCTGAAATTTGTTATAGGTGCTTCACATTTGGAAAAGGGATTGGTAGAAGCAAAAATTTTGATTTTTAGGCTGGTCACCACTGGTCTCATCAGATGGTGAAATAGAATAAGGACTGCTGCACCAAGTCTGTCACCCTGTCTTGGAAGGTCATGATTTTGCCTTTGTTGACTGTTACCAATCACCTTTGTTTTCCATGTGTATAACTTCCAAGAGGATCTGCCTGCACAGAGGTGAGATTGACCTGTATGTAGTTGCCAGGGTCTTCTGCTTTCTCCATGTTAAAAATGGGGATTATATTTCCCTTTTTCCAGTCATCAGGGAATGCACCTGACTGTCACAATTTTTCAAAAATGATAAATAGTGGCTCAGCAACTTCATCCACCTGCTCTCTCAGGACACATGGATGAATCTCATCAGGTCCTAAGGACTTGTGCTCCTTCAGGATCCTTAGATGGTCTCAAACCTGATCCCCTCTGGCAGTTTATTGTTTAGGGTCTTCATTCTCCCAGTCCCTGCCTTTGCCTGGGTGCTGTGGCTGGAGCACTTGCCATTGAAGACTGAGGCATAGAAGCCATTGGAAACCTCAACCTTCTCTTTGTCCAAGGCAGCCAGGTCTCCTGTTTCCTTACTGAGACCCCACAATATCCCTAATTTTCCTCTTGCTTGCAACATATCTCTACAAGCCCTTCCTGTTTTCCTTAACATCCCTGGCCAGACTCAATCCTAAATGGGCCCTGGATTTCCTAACCTTGTCCCTAACTTCCCACACAATTTCACTGTAGTCCTCCCTGGACACTTTTTCTTGTTTCTACTTCCTGGAAGCTTTTTGTTTTCTCTCTGAGTTTGCACAGCAGCTCCATATCCTTGGAGGTCTCCCAGCACATTTATGCAATTTCCTCACTTTTGGGATGCATTACTACAGAGTTTGGAGGAAGGTACCCTTTAAATTCAACCACATTCTTGGGCCTCTCTGCCCTCCAGGGCTCTACCCTATGGGATGCTAACCAGTGGGTCCTTGAAGATGCCAAAGTCTGCTCTCCTGAAGTCCAGGGCAGAGAGCTCACTGCAAGCCATTCTTTCTGCCCTGAGGATAATTTAGGTAAATTCAGGACTTCAAGTTCCAGAGTTGCAGTGGAGCAGTTTTTATCAGCACAGAACAAAACCCCTTGCTTCCCTCACCTGCCACTTCCCCATGAATCTCTGAAGGCTGCTGAAACTTTTATAGCAGCTTCCTGCTTGATCCTGAAAACCAGAACTACACTTCATACACTGTTCTTGTGGAGTGGGCCAAATCCACTGCTGGTTTAAACTAGAGGCAACACTTTACATTACACTACATTTACATTACACTACATTTACATTAACCTCTAGGAGCTTTCCCCAGCAGGAGACGTGGCCCTTTAGCCTTGGCACCTTTTAGAGTACACATTAAAGAAAATAAAACAACAGCAACAGTGAAGCGCACATAGACTTGCAGATTTCAAATCTTTTCTTATCCCAAACAGAGCACAAAGGGAAAGATAAATGGCAATTTGCTACAAGCAGGGAACAGTTGATAAATGTGTAGAGTTCATGTTCTAGTGCAAGACATTTTCTTTTGTTTTGCCTGGGGAAAATAAAATAAAATAGATCTAGCTAACTAACAGCTCAGCTATTTTCCTCTACACCCAGCTGCCCTCACCTGATTGCATCATGAAAAGACTGGCTCACATGAGGGAAACTGCTCATTCCCAGGTTCAGCTTCCTCACAGGAGGGCAGGTTGAAGATGTTATTGTTTTCTTTTCTTCCCCTCTGAAGTGCCTCCTTCTGGTGTGTCAGCTTGGTGCTGCTTTCTTTGTGTATGTGGGATTTCATCTCCCTGCTCTGTGCTCCCTGTTGGATGTCTCTAATGAGATCATTTGGTTTCAGTTGACTCTAGTGACCCCCAGGCTCAAAGGTCTGAAGAAAAAATCTAGGATAGATGAATCTTTTGATTTTTCTTCACCCCCTACCCTCTTTGTTTGTTTTGTAAGGCCTTTTTGTATGGCTTTTTGTTTGTTTGTGGGGGATTTTGGGAGGGTTGGTCTTTGTTGTTGTTGTTGGAGGGACAGAAAAGGTTAGGAAAAAAGACAAAAAAAGAAGTTTATTTTCATATGAAATGGAAAACTTAGTTTAACTGAAGTCTTCAAGAATTTGGGGGATGGCTTATTTTAGAAATCAGAGCTGAACTTTTCACTTAGTCATTGGAATACCATGATGGGATTTCTTTCCAGTCTATACTTTATACTGCTTTTATTTCTCATTCTTCCCTTCTCAAATCACAAGAAGTTTCTTTTTGAGGAAGAATCTGGGGAAATGAATGGGGAAATCCTCTTCAAGGAGTGGTGGGATGTTCCCCTCCTCCCCATTCTCCTGTTCCTTTGATCCCAGACCTGTTAGAGAGTTTCTGTGTCAGTACGGACTGAGGTCTGTCTTGAGCATAATATGTTGGGGGATGAATAGAGTCCTCACCCTAGTCCCCAGCTGACAATGAGCCCATCCTGGAAGAGGAGGTGATAATTAGCTGCTCTGCTGGCATCCTTAGAAGAAGAAGTAGGGATTGATTTGGGTCTGTAGCCCACTTGCCTACTTGCCTCTAAAAGAAAGATCTGGGCATTGTTTCAGAATAATGTGAGAGGCTGGTGCTGCTCCCATTCAGGCGGTATGGAGGGAGATAGATCTTGTGCTCTGCAAGCAAGCAATGGTCCATTGAAGAGAAATTCAATAGGTGATCTTGTCTGGTACAAAGGTTTGTTTCAGCTCATGAATTATGCACAAGGCTCACTCATTTTGATCACCACTTCATGCTCCCCTCCCAGCATGGCTCAGCCAGCCATGTCGCTGGGCAAGGATGCAGCAATGTGGCGCCGCGCAGCTTTGTGTGACCCCAGCCCAGGGACACTGCCTCTCCCAGCCCCCCTGCCTTGCCCATCAAGTCCCTGCCCATTGCCACTTGCATTGGCTGCAGATGTATTTCAGAGAGGATGAAATGGCTGTGGTGACAGTTTGGCGCTTTCCATGAGCCACAAAATCACCACAAAATTGAAATATATGATGAACTAGTGTAGTGATCAAAGGGGTTTTTTCTCGATAAAATTCTACTTTTCTTCTTGCACCTAATCAAATTGTTACCGCCAAAATATTTGTAGGTAGTGTTTATTTCCTGCCAGGTAGCAGCCGTGGCTAGGGCAACAATATTGCTGGAAAATAGTACAAAACACAATGGAACATCCAAAAGCTTGGCTTGACTTAGCCTGTTTTCTGCACAGCAGGCCCTGACTTTAATATCACATCTTAACACAGAACAATTTCTCTGAGAAAAGCAATAATCATGCAATTTGCTCACTGTTCCCCTGTATAGTTGCAGGCTCTCAATGGGAAAGGAGGCAAATAATTTGGATTTCTATTTTAATTGGATGTAACACTGAAAGAGAAAGACATTGGTGAAACCTTCAGACGTGTTCATCTTATATTTGGTTGTGGACCAAGCTCCATATGCTCAGAGATAGTTAATGATTAAACTTCTCAAATGTGCAGTGTGGGAAAGGAGAAAAAACCAGACTTTTCCCTCAAGAATAATTTGTGAAACCCAGAGGTGAAAGTGGTAAGGCAGGAATGCCAACAAGACAACTCCCATGTCATGCAGGTAACAGAAAACATCTTGTTCTTTGCCAAATGGTCGCTCTGATAAGGTAGCTGAGGTAATTGCCTGTGTTGGTGCTCCAGGCTGATGTTGATTTGGGTGGTGTAGGCTAAACCATTCAGCCTCTTCCTAGAAATTCAACCTCTCAGTGTCTGTGGCACGAGGCTGTGTCCTTCAGTGATCACCCAGGACATCCTTCTCCATCCCAATCTTCTCTGCCTTATAAATCCCACTTCCATTCTGGCTCACTACCATGCCAGTGAATGTATGACTATTTGAGCACAGAACAAAACCAGAAATATTACAGAAAATCACCCTTGGGAGCACATAGCTGAGGATGTTGTCTGCAGCATTCATGCCATAAGTGGCCACTCATTGCCTCCAGCATCAGGACCATCTGGCTGCAGCTCCTGTGACCACAGAGAGCTGCAGACCCTCACAGGGACTTTCACCTCTTCCCAGAGACAGAAGGGGAACACCCATGGAGGCAGAGATGGGGAAAGAGACCAACAGATGTGGTTAAAGTAATTACTGTAAAAGATCCCAGATCCTTACTACATGCTAAAATACTAACCCCTGCCTTATCATTCACTTTCTCCTTTTAAAGTGTGCATTTAGTGCTGTGTAAAGTGCCTGACTGGTACCTCTGGGGAGCTGAGGCCTATGTGCCTAAGACAGAGGGAAGAAACTGAACAAGCTTTCCTTCACACAGACCTGGAAATGTGTCTCATCTCCATCTCTGTAGCTTGCCCAGGAGCCATGGGGAGGAGAACCTCTTCCATGTAAGGCAGCCAGGGGAATCCCTCAGCTATTCTGGATCACATAATCACAGAATAGTTTGGATTAGAAGGGATCTTAAGGCTCATCTCTTTCCATATCTTGCCGTGGGCTGGGACACTTCCCTCTATCTGAGGGTGCTCCAAGCCCCATTCAACCTGGCCTTGAACACTTCCAGGGATGGAACAGCCACAGCTTCTCTGGGCAGCCTGTGCCAGGGCCTCCCGGAGAATTCCTTCCCAATATCCCATCTAACACTGCTCTGTCATTGTGAAGCCATTCCCCCTTTTCCTGTCGCTGCAAAATCCCTCTCCTGTGACCCCTTTACATGTAGGAAAGCAGCAACAAAATTACTCTTCTGTTCTTCAGACTGAATGGTTCAAATTCTTTCAGCCTTTCCCCATGGCAGAATTGCTCCATTCCTGTAATCATCTTTGTGGATACACAGAACCCGCATTGTAGGAGAGCACTGAGCACAAGTTAAAGCGCAAAATAGTTTGAGCACAAGTTAAAGCGCAAAATAATTTAAGCGCAAGGTTAGCTGTTTTTCCAAGTCAGGAATAACAAGCTGGCTACATTTCACACCCTTGGTTCTGATGGGTAGCTGAGCAGTGTTGGCTGGAGCAGATCCTACGAGGTTTACAAGGATCCTTCCAGACCCTCATGATTTCACTGTACCCTGAGGGCTCATTGCACACTGGTGTTACTTCCACTGGTGTGAGAACTGGTTATATTTGGGGGTGAAGCATGAAGCTGATGCGTTTCTTTTTTCCAACACAGCTTATCACTGGTTTATTAGCTCCAGCAGCTGCAAGAACTTGGCTGGATGGCAGCTCCTGTCATCCTGGAGATGGAGAGTTATTGTTCCACTCCCAGCCTCGCTCCACCTGGCTCTGTCAGCCTCAGTCACTGCTGCCCTCCCGCACCCCTCTGCCTGTCTCAGGCTGTCTCTTTGAACCTCTCCTCGAGACTGCCAGGTTTTCCTGCTGGCAGTGCCTGTGAAACACTCAGGCCTGAGTGAGAGCCCCATGCTGGGCTCTGAAGGGCCGCATGCAGCCCAGCAGCCGTGGCCTTGGCTCCGGCGCTGGGGAGCGGCAGCGTGGGCCAGGGCTGGCACATGGTTCACATCAAATTCCCATGTTTTATTTCCCCTAGTTGTTTTATTGATGGCTGTTTCTAAGTGGACTTCCTGAGCTGTGTTCACAATGCACTTGCTAGTTTAAACTCCAGTGTTTCACACCTCCAGCTGCTTACATGGATTCTGCATTTCCATGCCTTAGATGTTCCTGGGTCTGGTTTTTGCTGACTGGAAGCTCATATTTACCTTGAATTTTCACCAGAATCACTGATGAGTTGTATGAACCCAATAAAGCAGCTGGCACTCTGGTGTCAAAGTGTTGTTTTAATAACAACAAAATTAAGATAAAGTTTTATTTCTTATCCTATAGTTTTTGCAAAATAAAGTTTTTCCCACAGCTTGAATACCTCCTGTGTTTTTTGTCTTACCTTTTGTTTATTTTTTCTGCTAGAGAGAATTAATTTTTCCTTTGATCTTGTGCTAAATTGATCTTTTACAGAATTGAGCAGCTACTTTGCTTTCTAATTGGGATACTGAGTGGAAGTTTTCAGAGCAGTGGGCAGCGTTGGCTAAAGACAGTGCTGTGCCTTTCGGGCAGGGGCCACTGGATTTTAACATTTCCACATAACTAAGACCTCCCTTTAATTAATTAATGAAGAAGACTTAAAAATCAGTCGTAATATCTTAAATCCACATGTAATAGAGACAAATCATAGGATCATAGAATAATTTGCATTGGAAGTGACCTAAGAGATCGTCCCATTCCAACATCTTGCCATGGGCAGGGACATCTTCCACTTGACCAGGCTGGACCAAATAACATGCAGCCCTGAAAATACTGGTGAACTCAGTTATGATTTTATGATCTGACATCTTTGAACTTTATAGCTTGCAGTCCATGGAAATCTGGTATCTGAGGAGATTAATATCTACTACACAGAGCGATGGCTCCTTGAATTCTGATGAGTAGTCTGCTTGTCTCCAGCCTAAAAGTTTGTTTTAAGAAGAAGTAAAGCCCTGATTATATATATTTTTTTAATGCTGGAAGGTTTTGTAGCAGTTGTGTTGGAGACATCCCAGTGACTGAGAAAGGTAGAGGCGTCTATCAGGCTCATGATGCAAAGGGGAAATGCCTGTATAGAAATGTATGTGCTTGTTTGTGACACTTCAGGGTCTTTATTCTGAATAATAAATTCCTTAAACAAAATGAACAAAAGTTCATCTATTCTCCTGTTCTAAAATCATAAAATTCAAGTCCAAGCAGAATGGTGGGGTTCATCTTCTTCTTGCTTACCACTGAATGTGGAATTACTCAATATTTCTTAGATCAAGCTCTGATATCAAAACCTTGACAAAATACCCAAAATCATAGGAAAGATATTCTCTGTCCTGAGCAAGGTATTCCAGTGGTTAATTACCTATAGACCTGTGGGTAGAAACTGACCTTTTTAAGAAGTGAAAATGCTGTAAGAGTCAATTTTTTAACTGCACTTTCCCATTCATTTGTTACAGAGTCTTTTGAAGAAGAATTTCATGTTAATTTAGCCTTGTGTAAATTTAATGCTTGGGGAAAATAGGAAGTTAATAGCCCTGATTTCTTCCAGGTGTACAATGAAAATGGATTTGCACCATTAACTATGCTGCTAGTGTGCAGTGTTTTAGAAATATGCTCCATTTACCATTAAAATGAATATTTTAGAGGCAGAGGTGAGCACAAAAGTATATCTGAGCAGGGCAGCACATAAAATAGAAGCTTTACACCATCATCTACTGTCAATGACTGCTGTTCACACTGGGCACACTCATCATTAAAAAGAGAAGGGCTAAGAGCAGTTTTTAAAAATATCTAGAGGAAAATTTTTGCGCAAATAGTCAAAGATATTAAAAAACCCCCACAAAACAAAAACAAACAAACAAAAAAACCCACAGAGAAGCAAACAAACACAGAAGCACACAACAAAATTAAAATCATAATCAAGTTGAGTATCTGAAATAACCAACAATCCCCTTGCAGGCAGGAGGGCAAAGAATTTGTAAAATGTTAAAGTACATTGCACTATTCTTTCTGAAGTAAAATGCTATTTAGGTTTTACAGCTCTAACTGTGCATGGAAATGAAACTACACCACATCTCTTCCTAGACTACTACACTTGAATGAGGCCTGATAGCTATGCTAATTGCATCTCAAAAACAAAGGATGTGACAATTCAGATGTGGCCATTCTTACTTCCACAGTCCAAGCGAGCAAGTATGTAACCAGAGTTGGTTAGTACGTAACATATTTAGACTGAAAATTACTTTTTAAATCGGAGCCCTTTGCATGTTCTTTATTACTTATCTTCTACTGACATTTCAAGTGAAAAAATCAGTTTATTTTTGAAACTACACAGGTGCCATATTAAGAAAAGCACAGTCTGAGAAAAGCAGTTTACAAATCCATATGGTCTGTTTGGATATTGAGCGAACCACTAATTATCCTGCAACATATCTTACTAGAAGATGCCTAAGGAAAAAAATGTAGGAAAAAAACCCGTTCAGTTTCCTCAGGTGCTTTTTGAGCCAGACGTAGAAATGACATTCGCTTGTTCAGTAGTTACCAATGAACCTGGTAAAACACATAAATAGGATGATTTATCTGAAAAGAGCTTCTTTTACACATCTATGAATTAATATCTTTGGGCTACTGATACAAAAGCAGAAATCATATGAAGCTGATTAAACTTAACATCAAATCCTATGATGAATAATTACTTTTGAATATTAAATAGGAGACATCAAATAGTAAGATAAGGCCAGCAAAGCAGAGTGGTTAAGGAAAGTACACAAGACATGCTGATGAATAGGACAAGAGATACATCTTGGAGAAGGATGTACATAAACAAAATCTCCTGGAGAACATGTATAACAGAACTGATCGTGGCCAGAACATAAAAGATTTCTTAGAAGACAAGATCTTCTCGGAACTCATTTAGATAATGTGTTAAACCATAAAATTAATGCCAGCTTTGCTATACATTTCACTAGGAGAGCAGGAACATGTTCCAGTAAAAATCATTGGAGACATATCCCTGAAACAGCCATGTCAGTCTGTAATTGTGTCAAGGCTGTTAATCCTTGAAATGGATTGAAGCTTTTCATCTTCCTAAGGCTGATTCTCTCGGTGAGATCTCAGCTGTGTCTACCCTAAACCACCTTGGCACACTGGGATGTGACAGGTGTGATTGTGCTTTTGGCACTCACAGGGCACTTTCTAAAAAGCAACTAAAGATTCCAAGTCCAAATAAAGCTTCTGTGATGTGAGTAACTAAAAACTTACCAATGTTTTATTGCCAATAAAGTTCTGCAGGGATATAGATCAGTTTTGTAATAGTTCAGGTAATTAATTGAAGTATAAAAGAGTGGATCTGTCTGCTAAGATTGAAAATTATGTGAAGAGAAATCAAGGATGCAAGTCCCTCTGGGGTTTAGAATTCATGCTGATCTCATAAAAACTGGTGTAACTGAGGAGAAAGGACACATTTCAGGCAAAAGAGAAGGCAACAGCTGTACCAAAAAATCAAAAGTCATCCATAAAATTTCACAACGGAGAATGACTGGTCCAGCCCTGCAGAAAATATCTGTCACAACAAATAACAAGCTGAACAAATTTAACACCATTTTTGGTTATTAAAAAAAAAAATTACCTTAATGGGATGCATAAATAGAAGAAATGATGCTGTCTCATGAGCATTGTTGAAACTTCAAGAAATGGACAACTTTACTCAGTTTTGATCCTTTCAAATGGAGGAAGTTTGGAACCAAATGAAGGCTGGAAGAAATTTAGGACAGGGTAACAAAATTATCTGGAGTTTAGAGACTGGAACATCTGGGAAAAATTGAAACAACCAAAGTTATTTAATTTATAAAGAGACCGGGAGTAGATATCATAACAATTTTCAAGCACATAAAAAATACTGTGTTTGGAGGAAGAAGTAAAGCAAAAGCTGTTGTCCTTTTTTCCTAGGTGTGGGATGAGTAATAATGGGCTGAAATTGCAGCAGGATTTTTCATAGTCTAATAGCAGTAGGGGATTTATTATTGTATTATATTACCTAGGGATATTGTGAAAGTCTTCAATAAGATGTTAAGAAAACATCTGCATGGATGACATAATAGATTCAGTTTTGTTTAAGGCATGGGAATGGCCCAATCTTTATGTGATGCTCCTTTTTCTGTTTTTTTTTTTACTCTCAACACTATAATTATTATGGAAATGGAAAATCAGGCACTCGACAAAAGAGAGGAAGTTGACAATTTCAGTGAGTCATTAGATCAAAGATGGATGTCCTACATCTTAGAAGCTGAATATATGATCCAGGACTTTATGCATATTGCTTGTCACCCTACTATATTTTGGGGATGTAATGTGGTTATAGAAGAAAAGTAATGCATACATTAATAAGAGAGTCAAGAATGGTGTCAGAAAATACTTAGACATCACAAAGAAAAAGGTTTCCTATAAAAATGCATATTCAAACTCTCTAGAGTTTATGAATGTCACTGAAGTATAATAGCTCAGTGAAACAACCCATGGCCAAATTCTTAATTGAACTAATAGCTGAAAAAGTGGCAGCAGTGGCAATTAATCATAAAGGGGTTTTTTTTTCTCATACTTCTAGTTTTTTCAAGGGAAACAAGAGTTCCATAAGGTCAAATCTCCAACAGAACTACTTTTGTTGGGGAAATGTAGCAAGACCATTTGTCAACATTGAGAATGCTCATTTTGGCTGAAACTAAATTACCTAGGGATCCAAAGAATGATGAATTTACAGATGGTTGATGTCAAGGCAAGTTGCCAGATTCTTTTCCCTGGCCTTTTCCTGTAGGAACAAAACAATGTTGAATTGATACCTTGAGCACCTTTTCTCTTCTTTCCTCAACGCATCTAACAAATAACAGGCAAATAAAATACCATATGGTCAATATAACAAAATAATCAGGGTATGTGATTTACAATTCAGTATGTGCACACTTCCCATTATAAATGCTTCAATAGTCATTTTTAGAGGTGGTATGCTTTGTCTATGTATGATTAATTATAAAATAATTATCCTCATCTCTGAGAATGGGAAACAATAATTTGGTGATAAAATATAAACAAACACAGAAAATGTTGACATTTCTTTAAATCACAACTCAAAATATTTACTGCGGTGGTAAAAGGGATCCTGAACCAGCCACCTCAGGTGGTCAAGGTAAGCCAGCAATTATAATTGCAAATACTACTAAGAGGTATACCAACATATGAACTTTCATGTTTGTACTTTTGGTGTATCTTACATTAACATAACAAACAAAATAACTGCAATTATATTATATAATTTTGTAAAAAAACCCACTAAGCAAACCAGTTCTTCCCCACCTCCCAGCATGAATGTGTAGAAAAAAGGCAGTAAAATAAACACTGCTTCTGCCTGCTGAGGGACTATCCAGGAGTAATTTTTTCTGACTGAACACTTACCCTGTATTTCTCTATATCCTTACATATCAACATTGAATCATAAAATGGTTTAGGTTGGAAGGGATCTTAAATACCATCTTGTTCCACCTCCTGTCATGGGCAGGGACACCTTCCACTGTCCCAATTTGCTTTAAGCCCCAATGTCCAGCCTGGCCTTGGACACTTCCAGGGATCCAGGGGCAGCCACAGCAGCTCTGGGTACCCTGTGCCAGGGCGTTGACAGCTTCTGAGTAACGAGCTTCTACCTGACATGGGTTTTTTCTTTCTATAAGGAAATACCTCCCCACCCCCACAACGTGGAAATATTTGACTCACTGACATTGATGCAAATCTTGAAATTGGAACAGAAATACAATGGTTGTAAGTGTAAACCTCTCATGCGAGAAAATTCAAACAACTGATTAGTTCTCAATCGGAAGCTTATGGTCTCCTCCATTCGCAAGACATCCCTGAAACCCTTGGGGTTGGGCCATATAATTACTTGGTTTGCCTTGAATCTTGATTCTTTTCCCGTTTAGATCACACAAGTCTGTGAAATCATCCTCTAGAAGTGCATATATAAACATTGTCAGGACTCAGTATGTAATAGGAACTCTTAAAAATTGCTAGAATGTGAACTATTGCATACAGACATTCAAAATGTCCTGTTATAAGTCAGTCCATTCCAGACACTGGTATTTCTGGATAAAAGAGGACTTCAAGTGCAATGTTCCAGTAAGATTTTGGGAAGCTAAGTCCTTTTTTTTTTATTGTAATGTCTGTTTTCTGTCTTGTATACTGGACATGTGTGAGTGCAGGTGTGTATGTCTGTGTCTTTTTCACAGGAAGCAATAGCTTTTACTGTCATGGGTAAGAAGGCTTGTATTCAAAAGATAATTTTAATACTTAAATCCAGTTTCCACTGTGAGGAAAATCTACTGCTTCAAGTACAGAATCTGATAAGAAACTTTCTTGTGAAACCAAGTGCGTGATTTCTACAAAAATTCATCCTCTCTCCTTTCTCATACAAGTTTAAGGGAAAAAACCAACAAACCCACAACAAAAAAAAACCCAAAACAAAACAAGAAAACAAACCTTTTCACACCTAGAAAGGAGCCTTACAAGAATCAAGATGTATATGGACTGTCAACATCTCTAATGGCAGGTACATTTCATTCACTGTATTTATAAATTATTTTGGATTTGGCCAGGCTAATCATCTAAAAATCACCTTTCCTGATGAAAAATGAGATAAAACCTTTACAAAGAAATATCAATTTCCTGATGTTCCCTCTTCTCAGACTTGTGTCAAGAGCATAGGGAGCTGTCTTCATTAGGTGTGCTTCAAGCCCCTAAGACATCCAGAATGTCCCTTGGTTAACTCATTTTCCATCTTTCCCTGTGCAACCAACAAATTACTTACAGGCAGAAAGTGGATAGAGGATTAGAAGTGTGTTATGAAAGTGACTATTTTTTGCCATGTCCTTACTTGGAACAAAAGAGACTCAAGTGAGCTGATTTTCATGAAAAATATCAAGTCCAGCACTAAGATCAGTTTTACTCATGGCAGCAATTATCTGTGACCTTCAGAATTAGCCCTGCTCTCATTTTTTCATATTTGGGTCTCATCTTACAGCTGGTCTCTTTCCAGTTTTTTCCTATTGATCTCACTAGTACTTGGAACTTATTACAGCTGGTAGCAAAATAACTGTTCTTATTCCCTAGAACATCACAACCTATTTTGCGGGCAAGCCTTTGTTATCCTTCTTTTGCTCCAAACATGCAATACTCTGAAAATACCACTTCTGCCTTCCAAACCGAACCCAGGTGTCTTTATTGAGTCCACTTGACCACTCCTTGCCACCTTTAATTTTAATTGAAAAAGTGGTGCCTCAGTGTTCCTAAACCACAATGAAGTTTTTCTCCTAAGCTTATAACTGAACATTTCTTTCTGCTCCCCTGGTGTGAAAGCCCAGTGTCAAGATGACCCAGTAAAGGCCCTGTGAAAAATGTGGTTCAGAGGATATTCCACAGTGAATGGGTGGATATGAACTTTTGAGTGGGAGGCGTGTAGCCTACATAGGCGCATAACAGCGCAGAAAAACAAGCTCTGCTGCTTAGTTCTCCCTCCTCCAGTTTTAATGCCTTGCCCTCAAACCTCAGCCCTCTTATCTGCTTTTACAGCTTCTCACATTGCCCCTGTCAGTTCCACTGAATAAATGATGTCATCCTTGTCTGCTTGAATGTTTACTTCTTTCTGCACTGCCTTTGGCATACAATGCTCTTCCCAAAACTAATCCATCCTGAAAGCCATTTTTCTTTTCCTCCAATCTACCCTCAAGGCCTGCAGTAAAATGGCAACTGCAAGTGGCTAAGCAGACGCTAAGAACATAAAAGCTTTTTTTTTAAAGTATCTGCCTCCCAAAGCCAGCTCTAACCTCAAGGGGAGCACCTCAACTCCCAGTGCACACAGGGGAAGACCTAGGAAACTCAAGGTGGGTCTGACTGCAGAAGGCAGAGAGGAGAGATGATTAGTGTTAGCTGCTGAACAGGCAGCTATCAAACCAGCTCAGGGCTGGTGAGCATGGCTGAGCAAACACCACAGACTTTACGCCTTGGTTATCTCAGCTGGAGCTTCAGGGACACACTGCCCACCATGCCCTGATCAAAGCCACAGCCCCGGGGGCAAAGAAGCCAAGGAAACAGTTTTCCTGTGCAATGGAAGGAAGCAGTAGCAGCAGCTGTGGCTGATGCCATGTGCTTGTGCACCAGCTTGCTGACTGGGCTCTTCTGCAAAGAGGTGACAGATCTATGCTTGGATGCCGGAGATCATCCAAGCCTTTGCCATGCTTTGAAAGTAAGCAGGAGGAAAAAATTCCTCTGGCGGTTTGCTGCTCCAGCAGATGTGAAATAAAACCATCACCCTCGAATAAACCCACTAGGAGAAACCAAGGAGGGAAATACTTTACCTGTGAATGTAGAGGGAGCCTGACCAGGCAGCGGGGAATGTGCTGAAATCCAGTGTTGCAAACCTGGGAGCTTCTAAAGCTGAAGAAATCCACTAGATATTTGGAGTGAGGTGTTGGCTTGGAAGGGTGTACCTTGCCAGGGACGAAGGTCCCAGGACTACTCAAGTTTTCTCCAGATTTATATAATTTGTCTTTTGAAAGAATGGATAAGGTAACCAAGGTTTCCAGCATTCCATTTCCTCAGTCTTTCTGCTCTAACATGCAACAACTTACTACTTGTAAGTTAAGCAAGTACCACTGTTCTTTGGAGGACTGTGTATTTATACATTCTCCAGTATAATGAGAGTGTAACTAAGCACTTTGGGAAGGATTAATATAAATTATAAGAGCAATAATATGAGAAATGGAAAAAGCTATGAATCTGGAGAAAAAAAATCTGCTTCTGTCCTGAGTACTTGTTCTTTATGAGTTCTGCTGTACTGTGTGATTCTGTGCAAGGTTCTCAGTGTGGTCTTCATTTGACACTGCATAATCTGAAAAAAAAAATTAAAAAGAGTTTTCTCTTTATCTTCTTGCTCGCATGTACCAAAAAGCCACCAAGTGAGCCACTCAAATAAAGTGTACTACTTACCCTTAATTGAATGTACTGGGTTCAATATAACTGCAGATTCAGCACCATTATTTAATTTCAGGATTTAATGAATGTTGTCAGATCTCCTAAAGGGATACACATGAGTCTGTTGAACTGGCTCCGAGTTCACTTGTGCTGTGTAGTCTAAAATTTCATTTAACTGAAGAAAGGTTTCTTCCTTTGACCTATATGACACATCTCTGAACGTTTGTGTGTTGCACCTGTAGAAAAAGTGTCCCCCGTTCATGCAGCCCCCTTACACTTTCAGTGTCATTGCCAGCCTCTTATTCTTCCTTGCAGCTTCTGTTCATCATCACAGAAGCAGAAGAAAAAAAGTTCTGCAGGGATTCAATTAGTGTGCTGTCTCCAGGTGTGTCTGCCTGACTGGGGTGTCACCAGGTCAGCTGGGTTTGGTGTGGCAATAGAGCACAGCCCCTGCTCCCACATGCAGGCAGTTCATGATTTCTCAGTGCAATTGTTCAAAGACTCCCTGCTCCTCCCCCTGTTATCACACCTCCACTGTGCTGATCCATGGCCTCAGTTTTGGGAGGTGGTAAGGGCACCTGATGTATGGAAACTCCCAGTACTCCTGCCCAGGACAGGCAGGGATGTGCTGCTGAACGTGGTAATAAAGGTAGTTAAAAAAGATTAAAGGGAAAATATTTTTGAGACATATCAAGGAGCCATTCCCCATTTTTTAAAAGGAAACTTTATTATCTATTTATTACATTGTCTTATTATCTATTTATTAGATTATTATTACTTATTATACGAAATAAATGTTTGTAAAAAACCTCTTGGAGTTCTGATGATAATTGAAGTTTGAGTCACTATCATCTCTTTGACCAACTAAATCAGCCAGTGTCAGAAAACAACCATGAATTTTTGTTTCTCCTTGTCTTTGAAATCATAAGCATCCCTAATTTTTCCTTCAAAGAACAGAAAGAAAATAAATATTCTCAGAAACCTTAAATTATTTCCCCAAAAGTATCAAGTTTTTTCTATAACAATGTTATTAAGAATCTAACCTGCTTATAGACGTGGAAGTTTAGAACCAAATGAGTGGAAGTTGGGATCAACTATACTAAATTAATTACTTTTTTAAAGTACATTGAGCACAAATTATGGTATGGAATGAGGGAGAAACCAATTGCTCTTCCCGTGCATCACGTTATACCAATACTAAAGAGAACTGGTTTAAACAAGAAAGTAAAAATAGTAAAAAAGATGAATAGGACGGGAAGCAATATCGATAAGAGTGGATACATGGAATACATACAAGCACCCCTTACAAGGTAAGGGGTGAAAAAAAGAGTATTGGAGAACAACGAAACACTAGGAAGGTATGCATATGTCGTGCTGTTTCTAAGTCAAATTAAATCTTGCATATAAATTGAGAGAAGATATGACTCTATATCTGCTTGTAAGTTATAAATGTATATTCATTGAACAAAATCTCCAAGGCAGTGCCAACCTAAATGCCCCTTGGTGTGGAGATATTAGTTTAGATCACAACAATACAATGAGACTGCGTGATTCTGTCCCTTAGGTGAAGTAATTAAATACATAATTACACTGTTTCTGATTTCAGAGCTGTCTCTCTTGATGCATACATAGCCTGCAGTCATTTCACCAAGCTCTTTATGCAGATAACTAGATCATGTTGGACATATCTGCTGTCCGTTTCACTGGAATTACTTGGAACTGATTGAAAATCGGGACCTTTTAATGAAGAGTTCAGAAATTTAGCAGTCAGAGCTTGCTGCCATAGTGAGCCTTTGCTATAATGATAAAGGAGGTTAACAAATATCTGTGAGAGCTCCAGGGAAAGCAGAGATTTACTCTTTAGTTAGCATATGAAAACAAGAAGGAATTTGTGTAGACTAAGCGCAGTTTTGCTATGTGGCTTCCATTTCATCACACAATCCTAGTTTCTCGACAAATTGAACCAACTACAAAATGATTTAGAAATAAAGACACCTGCTCTTAATGGGTTAATGTCAAGGAGTTAAAAAACATCTGCAGTAACTTCTGGCCATAGTTTGTGTTCACAGAATATTCTGAGATGAAAAAACTCACCAAGATGAAGTCCAGCCCCTGTCCCTGCCCAGAGCCCCCAGCAATCCCCCTGGGCACCCCTGGCAGCGCTGTCCAGGCTCTCCTGGAGCTCTGGCAGCCTCGGGGCCGTGCCCATTCCCTGGGGAGCCTGGGCAGTGCCAGCACCTCTGGGGGAAGAGCCTTTCCTGATATCCCACCCAAACCTCCCTGGCACAGCTCCAGCTGTTCCCTGGGTTCTGTCACTTCTCATCTGAGAGATCAGGGCCTCCAGTTCCCCTCATGAGGAGACCACAGACTGTGATGAGGCTTTTCCTCACCCTCCTCCAGTATGAATTGCTGCTTTTGTTAGAATATGCCCATTTTCCCCTCAGTTATTATGTCCAAATGGAACATATTTGAGAATCACAAGAAAACCAAATGTGTGAGGAAGATCAGCAAAATTCTATAGATAAAAAGAATAAGAATTACTGAGTTGAATGTTACTGTTATCTAAAACATCTTCCTCTCCCGTTTTAATCAAAACCATGCAATCCAGCACTTCCAGCAACAGTGTGTTGGATGCTATCATCTCACCTTCTTGAAAGCAGAGGAGAGATGTGTTTTCTGAAGCACTATCTCAGCCCAATCTTATGCACTTTTGCAACGATTTTAAAATAACTTTTTTCAGATGAGAGGAGTGCGGATTGTCTCTTTCTCTCATCGTTAGCTGTCAGTCTGTAATGATCAGAGCTGAAGGCACTTCCTTGCCAGGGAATTGGTTTAAATTTAAAATTAAATTTTAGCTATAATGTTGAGATCCAAGGCTGATGCTGATGAACTGTTTTGATGCTGCCACTCCATCTTTCAAGTATGATATGTGTTGCCTTTGTACTGCCTTTCTCCAAACCATGTTCTAGCCGAGAATCAACCCTGTCTCTGACTACAAATAAGGAATTTTTATTTTCTTGCATCAGGTATTTTTCCATAATTGCATATCCCTCTCTCATCAGTGACAAGTCTTTTCTCAAGAAGATGTCTGCCTTGAACATCCCTTGGAAGGATCTTTGTGTGGATTTGCAAGTGGAGTGATGTTAACCACTGTTTTCTCACACAAACTGCTTTGAGAATTGGGTTTAGTGTCTCTGACACTCATGATCTATCCCACAGGAGACATAAAAGTGTCATTTTGGGTAAAGTACGCTGCAATTTCTTTACAAGAAGCTTTCTATGGTAGGTTTTTCTGTTACCAGAGAAAAGGAATTGGAACATCATCCCCCCTCCTCCTTGGGCTTGATTTTGCTTCTGAAAGTTGCTCTAAAATTTTCCAGTAAAGTAGTGCAATAGAATTAAGGACCACAGACCCATTCAGAAACCTGGAATCTCAGCTTATATACAGTATCATCTCTCCTGGGACTCTTCTTTACCTTGGTTGTATTTCTGCTGCTTCTGACCTGCTGCTGCCTCTCCTCCAAACTAGAATAAAATGTCACCCAGAATCTCCACTGAGTGTCTCCTGTCACAGCACTACCTCAGTGCTGAGTTGGATAACAGAACAAAAAATAAATCTGTTTTATTCAGAAGGTCTGATGAAGTTTTTTTTACATGTTTTTGTGTCTTAGCTGACCCTGAGTAAATACAGTTTCTCTTATCATAACTTGAGCATGGGCAGTCCCAGCTGTTTCTCTAAATCCTGTAAGAGACTACTTGGAGGTCACAGACAGAAGTAGAAAATAGGAATAAGCCCAGAAACCACCATAATGAGAAGCAGCAGAGATGGAACTGCAAAGGAAGAGTCTATTTGGTCCTAATACTCTTCTAGTGCCGTTGCTTTTTATCCTCTACCAAAGAATGATGTGTTGCAATGTCACTGCATGGGAAACAACTCTATACTGCTTTCTTGACCTGGGGTCCCTTTTTCTGCTTTTACCACAGTCAGAGATTAGTGCTGTGCTTGGTGGCTGGGTGCTGTCCTGTTGGCATCCAGCTGGGTGCTGCTCCAGAGTTTCCTCCTCTCCTCTCCTCTCTCAATCCTTCTGATGTATTAAAATCTGGGTGTTCCAAATCACCAGACCATGTAGTTTAACAGTTTGGCAAAGTTTTATTTATTTTATTTTTTTTCCCAGCAGAAGCCTGTAAGGCAAGAGAAAAGTAAAGCATAAAATACATTTGACTTAATTGGCAGCAGCAGGCTGCATGCGTCAGAAGGAATTAACCTCCAATAAAGCAGGATGTGCAGGAAACACAATGTACTAGTTTGATATGGTCTTTCAAATCTACCACTTCCTGAAACAGAGGCAGAAACACAGGTTGGCTAAGCCTGCAAAAAGCCTTTGTGCTGAAGTGTGTGCGAGAGTTCTCAGAGGACCCACACATACCTCTCTAGGAACCTAGCAAGATGGAATTCAGGATTCTTTAGCCATATCAGGGGTTTCATACCCTTTTTCACCTCCAGTGTTTGAATCCAAGGCAGATGGAGCAAGATTTATGCTTCCTCTCCTGTGATTCAGCCTCAGTGTGGTCGCCCAGTTTATGATCTGAATATCAGAGCAGCAGGAGCAGACAGATATAATTTCTGGGACACTCTCATCAGTGAAGACATAAAGAGATGACTGAACCAAAACTGCATAGCTTGCATCTTCAGAAACCCACCCAGTGTGAACAGTCACGTCTTGAGGACTATGTATAGAAAATAAATTATTTCATGGGGATCTTGGATTTTATTTTTTTTTTATTTTTTTTTAAGTTAATGAAGTATGGACAGAAACATATGACTGCATGAAAGAAGGACAAAGAAACCTGTGCCCTGGTTTAAAGATTCATTTTTACTTTGCTGTGTAAGTGACATGAACTCATTTTTCATGGTTAAAATAAATAAGGAAAGAAGCTGACTTGGAGACAATGCCCTGTCATCAAAGTCTTGATAAGGATGCTCTCTCATGCAACTTGCACATCTCCAGCAAGGAATTCACAGTGTTTTGGTAATGTTAACAAATAATCCTTCAATGTATGCAAGGACTACTCATGGTAAACTGAGGCCCAGGGCTAAGAATGCTTTGTGAGATGGCTTAAAACTGAAGTCTATTGATTCCTGTTTCCACTCAATAAAATAATTAAATTTCATCTTGGCCGATGGGACTAGGTGTTGGAACTGGAAGCCAGGTCTGTTCTTGTGGTAGCAACTAATCATCTACTTAATTTCAAAGTGTTTAAATCATATTGATGTCTGTGGGATTAAACTAAAGCTGAAACATACATTATTGTTTATATTATGTCCTGAATTTCCATAAGCATGATAATTGGATTTTCTGAATTAAGATGACAGTGGTTTAGATCCCAGAGAAGTTGTGCCTCATTTGCTTCCCCTTTTTTCGTTAAGAAAAGTGAAACCATTCATGGCTGGTGGAATCTGGACCCTCAGGGTCACCATGGCCATCCTGGAGATGACATTCTGGTGAAAAACTATTTGAAAGCAAAGCAAAACAGAAAACCTTCTCTTGGTATCCTGAGCAAAAATATAATGACTGGCTCACAGCCAAATTCTTCAATTTTTATTTTATTTAGACTTTTATAAAAATCACCAGGATACAAGTTTTGCAAAGTTTGGATTTATTAAGCTGCTCCACTAAAACCTTGGGGTTTTTTTTGGATATTTAGAAAACACAGAAGCATGTGAGGGACTTTAAAATGGAAGCACCCAATAGCACTGTATAATCTGGAAGATATGGACAGTGTTTCCTTGCCTTCTCTAACAAATGGGATACTGAGGTGTCTGTTCTTGGGCACAGAGTTCTTTCCATACCCATGGGAAGGTAAGATAAAGAGACACCTCACAAGTGCAGGTGTTTGATCCTCAGGTTATTGGGGGCAGGGATTAAATCTGTCCATGAGAAGCATTGAATCGTGGAATGGTTTTGGTTGGAAGAGACTGTAAAGATAATTTCCTTCCAACCCCCCTACCTTGGACAGGCACACCTTTCTCTGAAGCAGAAGTTATGGGATCAGCCTAAACATTATCATATTATCTCTGCAGTAAATGAAGCTCAGTCCATTTAATCAGAGAGGGCATCTCCTTGAGTTCTAATCTTTGCAGGCAGGCTTCTGCACAACTGCTGTCTTTACTGTCAGACCTTTGCTGTCAATTGCTGATCCTCGACCAGAATTTTGGGAAACTGCAACTATCAATAATTCAGGCAAAGATAGTTTTACTTCTTGCAGTAGCTATCTGTCTGCAGTTTAAAGAGAGAGAATTGAGGCCTAATGGTCACTAACTGTGCCCTGATGGTAGCTGTTTAATGAGAATAAATGAGGAATGCTGTGTCAGCTTAGACACTGGCAATAAAGTCCCAGTAAGCAAGCAGGCTGCCTCTTCCATCTTCTGTCACAAGATCCATTTTTATACTCTCTCCATGGCCTAGATCTTCATATCCTCCAGCCTCTCCCTCCTTTCAGTGAACGCCCTTTTGTGTCTCTGAATGCATTTCTTCCCTTTCAAGTAGTGCTATATTATTTTTTCTTGTCTTCAAGCAAGCTAAGCAGTGGCCTCCTTTGCCACTGGCTTCATTACAGATCTGCCATGTTACCATTTGCTTCCTTAAGAGATCTCTCACTTTTCATCCCTTCTCTTACTGTGTTCTTGCCATGCTCTGAAAAGGCTCGCCACAGAAACCTTTCACATGCTCTCTTCCTTGCCTTTACTTTGCAGAGGTTTTCACAGTTCTCCCTTTTAAGCTAATTTTGTTTCTTGATAGGCTTGCTCTGAGGATATAAGCAGGATATCAGGCAAGGCCAGTAGAAGACACCAAGGGCTGTTAGGGTCCACACACAGTATTGTGGCATACAAGATCAGGGAGAGGTGGTGGGAGTTTTGCTGCCTTTGAGTCAATGACAAAAAAATTATATTAATTGGATTGGAGCCTTATTTGTCAACAATATATTTGGGACAGTTTGAGAACTACCAGATATGATCATCCATGGGAGTGAGATGGAAACAGGTAAGGAATTTTCCTGCTTTATGAAAGATGCTCAGGAACAACCAATTATATCTGTGATTTTTTTCTGCAGCAGGTAACCCAGAAAAGTACAGAGGGAATAGGGTCCCTTCTCTGTGCTTTCTATCACTGACTGGGGATTTTCCACATAAATCCTGCTATGGAAACAGGTGCCCTACAAGCTGCACCTATTTCAAGCATTGCAGAAGAAAACCTGGGCCTGACTCATGTGGGACTGAGAAACTCCATGATATTTAGGACAGGAAAAAAACTTTTTCTGATTATTTTTGTAGCACAACAGAGTCATGAGAAGTAGATTTTGATACTTAATTTAACTTCCTGGTGCACAGAACACTCTTTCTTCTTTTTCCCAAGGACTCTCCACTTCTTTCACCTTCTTCCTTCTACCACATCTCTAATGAAACTGTAATGAGTTGTCTACTCGAGCTGCTGGACCAGTTTCCAAACACTTGAGTCTTTAACAAAGGCCCATTTTCTCAATATGACACTTAGAGGAAACAAACAACAGGAGTTTATGTTACATCCTTCTACTAGGAGCACTCCAAAGCCACTTTGGGATGAATGGGTTCCACAAAGAAAATGAAAGCAAGTCTTTTGCTCCAGTAAACTGATTGAACACATTTGAAATAGCACTGCTCTGCATAAGCTGAGAATGTGAACCAGTGTGTCTTGCTCAGCGTTACAAAGAAAGTTGGTTGTCATAATGAAATGACTTACAATTGCACTAACATTTTGTCAAAGTCCGCCTACAACTCCTGTGGTGCTTTCACACCAGTTTTTCCTACAGCTCCCAGTAAAAAAAATGCATAGACTGTTTGATATGCCACTCTTCATTGTAATTTCAATGCTTGCTATTAGCTCTTAACCCCCTGTGTTAGTGCACCGGTGATGTGGTTCATGAATTGTTCATAAAAGGCCAAACATATATTTTTTATGTTGACATCTATGTTTCCCTTTGCTTTCTAGAGATTGCCAGATGGTGTGCTGAAGGGCTTTGAGTAGGGTCCTGTCACTGATCCCCTCAAGGTCACAGGAACATTTTTTTCTACTTAGTCAGTAATAGTAGCATTGTTCTAAAATTATGTGCATGCATTGTGTTACAGAACACCAAATAATGCTGTCATGAGCTCACACAACTTGCACAAAATCTACAGGCATCTCCACCAACCAGACTTTCCTTGACACAAAATAAATTCAGCATATGAGATAGCTCAGGAGCCTGCTGGGGAATGGTACCATAAGAATGAGTAGGGCAAACATTGAGATTTATCTTGTCTCTGCCAGACGAGGATGAGTTTCCACCTTGGAAAGGCTTCTTATCCCAGGCCACACAAACATTTTCCGCTATCAAAAGTGAATTAAGGTCATACTTTGCCCCAAGGGGTAGCTTTCATCCATACTTTGAAGTGAAATTCCCTCATAAATTCAAACTCCTATAGAATGGAGGATGGCTGAAGAAAGTTTCAGCAGATCTTCACAATTTTAGAAGCAAAGGATACTCAGAAGAAAGACAATAACCAAAAAACACTATTTCTGCATCACAACTGATGTTTTAATTTTTGCAGTTTTTTCAGGGCAGAGATTAATTGTGAAAGTTTTCTAATTTGGAAAACATTGAACTCCCACAAACTGAGACAAGATAACAATGTCTCACAGAGTGGATAAGGTTGGAAGGGACCACTGAAGAACATCTGGTCCAAATCCCTTCTCAAGCAGGATTCCCTAGAGAGTTCTACTAAGGATTGTGCCCAGGGAAAAAGTGCCTAAAAAAACACCTTACCAGAGCTTGGGAATTTCCTATGCTTTGTTTCTAAGACTTCCTAAGTTTTTTCTTGGGCCTGCTCTGTAATCCATAGGAGCAGACAGAGCTGGAGTAGTTACAGATGAAACAGTGACGGGGGGATCCTAGGAAAAGTGTGACCCTTAGGCAGCAGTCTGTGGTGATGACCAGAGGATCCTCCCTGCCCAGGAGGAGACTGGTGAGGAGTGTGGTCTTCTAACACTGCATGGTGCCAAGCCTGGTGGAAAAAGAGACCCCAGTTGCAGAAAGGTGTGGACGCCTCACAGATGAAGTAGTTCATGCCCTTGCCCCATGGAGTGACAGAAAGCCAACATTTCCCACTTTGTTCCCCGACACCTCGCTACCCCATGGCTGTGAGGTGACACCACTAAAGCACAGCAATGCTTTGGGAGCTGCAGCTCTAGAAAGAGCTGTCAGGAGGAGAGAATGGTCCTGAGATACTGCAGCAGCAAATCTTGACAGTTCACAAGATGCTTCCTTCCTTAAGGAGCTTTAACACAGGACTTTTACTAAAAGGTGGTTGGAGTTGGAGACCAGTAGGTTACACATCACAGATCTCTATAAAAAAATGGAGTGAAAATGTCAGCACTTTCGCAAACTGTCGTCAGAAATGGGCTATGCATATCTTAAGGAGAGAGAGAAAGAAGAGAAAGAAAATAAGCTCCATCACATTTGAGATCTTTGAAGCAGATTACTGCAGTAACATGAAGCAACAGCTGTCAAAACAGCAGCCAGAGGAGCTGTCTTTGCAGATGGATGAGTTGGTTCCACCAAGGCAGTCCATCCCACAAAGCTTCAGAAGGGAAGAATGAGAGAAGATGCTAAGTTATCTATCCTGTCTGGGCATCACTGACTTCTCCAGGGGGTGAGATTTAATTTCCACGAGGTTGCTGAGCCATTGGTGAAGGTGGTGAACCCTCTCTGAGGAGAAAAAAAGATGAAATCTAGCATGGCTGTGAAGGAACTCATGGATGTTGAGGCTGACTGCCTACAATGGCAGCAAAACTACTCTCAGCAGTAAATTGGAAAGGAAACTTAAAACCATACAACAAGCTCTGCCCTGTGCCATTGTCACAGCATGAGGCTCCACGGAATGGAAAATACCCCTTGGCCTACAGCCCTTCCTCTCTGATGTGCAGTGAGGAGAGAGTTGGCTCCTGTCACCCCCTTGTCGACAGCCCAGCCCCTGGGACTGTCTTCCCTGCAGGGATCTGGAGAGGGATGCTCCATCTGCTTCTGCAGTGGAAATCCCACCTGGGTGGCAAGTTCTACTCTGCTGGTGCCTGAGGACACAATTTGGACCAGAGATGTTTCTGTCTGTTTAGTGATACACACAGCACTAAAGTGTGAATCCCCCTTCTGCCCATGGGGCCCATGGCACGGTCCATTTTTAACTTTTAAGGATATTTTGGGAAAAATTAAGAAAGAAAGAAAGAAGGAAAGAAGGAAAGAAGGAAAGAAAGAAGGAAAGAAAGAAGGAAAAAAGTAAAAAAGAAGGAAAGAAAGAAGGAAAGAAAGAAGGAAAGAAAGAAGGAAATAAAGAAGGAAAGAAGGAAAGAAGGAACGAAAGAAAGAAGGAAAGAAGGAAAGAAAGAAGGAAGTGCGGAAGGAAGTGCGGAAGGAAGTGCGGAAGTGTGGAAGGAAGGAAAGAAACAAGAAAGAAAGAAAGAAAGAAAGAAAGAAAAGAAAAGAAAAGAAAAGAAAAGAAAAAAAAAAGAAAAGAAAAGAAAAGAAAAGAAAGAAAAGAAAAGAAAAGAAAAGAAAAGAAAAGAGAAAAGAAAAGCATGTTTCTCTCCATTACCATAAAGAGGGCTTGTGAATGCATGGTATTAGTATCCCAAAAGCTATTAAACTCCTTAGTGATGGGAAACAGATGGAAAATAAGACAAAAGAATTCACAACTCATGTTAGACTGAATTGAATTCCTTTAATTTCACACAATGAATAACATATGAATAGGATTAACTTTTTTTTTCTTTTTTTTTTTTTAGTTAAGTGCTCTATACTGTGCTAACCTGATTTGGTAGCGAAAAGACTGAGCTTTGTTTTAGAAAAAAATGTTTAAAAACCAACATCTAAGATCATGAAGGAGCATGACATTAAAGCATGCCAGATGTATCTAAGCCTCAAAGAACATCAAGTCCATATCCATTTTTAAATGTACAAAAATGCTTCATGAATAAAAACTGTTACAAAAAGAACATTTCAAACAATGTACAAGTTTCTTTCTTGCCTCTATATTCAATAAAATACAAATACATTTTTTTGCTCTAAAATATGTTTACATACAATCAAAGTAGAACATGCAAATTACACTTTGAAAAAGGCTTTTAAAAACCACTTATGAATACAAACTAAAAATTAGCCAGCACGACTTATAGAACAATCTTGTGCCCCATTCGTTTGATTTTTTAATTTTTTTGAAATACAGTATATACATATTTAACACTTCATGTGCATTTATTATTTAAGAAATAGCTTAAAAAAATAAAGAAAAAGAAAAGTAAAACAAACCAACATGGGATTGAACTGCTTCCCCATGTTGTCCAATTGGCAGCTCTTTTCATGTTTTCATATTTTTTTTCTTTTTCTTTTTTTTTCTATGTAGTGTTTTATGCAACCTAGGCAGGCATCTTAAGGAGATCTCCAATATGTGAACTTTGTTGAATGTGCTTCTAATTATCTCAGAACTTCTGCACCCCAGTTTTTGGATGATATGGAAAGAAGAGGCATTACAAGGGCAAGATTTTTGTTTATTTTTTCAATTCAGAAAACCATCCTGGTTTTGTTTTTTAGATTTTTTTTCCTATTTTTTTTGTTTTGTTTTGTTTTGTTTAGTTTTGTTTCCCTTTACCCTGTATTCTTTTAGTTGTTCCTCAGATTCTTCAGGATGCTCTTTAGATGTGCTTAAATGCAGTCCTGAGTCAAGGCCTGTGAAAATCAGAGTTAGGGAAACCCATGTGTTTGGAACAATGATTTCTGTTTATTTGGTGCATTATTGCAGTGCTCAGAAGCCCTCGTGATGAGCCAGCACCCCATCGCACCAGATGCTACCCAAATATTCCCAGTTAGAATATTCAATGTTCCACAATATTTCTGCCAAATGGGCCATGCTGTAGGATACCTGGACAGCTGATGATTATTTTCACCTCTTTTTAATTTATTCTTTCCATTTGTTTGTTGTATTTTTTTTACAGTTATCCAAAAACATGCAAGGTGCTTCATAGAAAATTTAATATTGAAGGGCTCAAGATACTGGCAGCATGAAGGTCTTGGAGACACAAGTGGTAATGGTTTTTTTTTGTGTTTTTTTTTTTTTTTCCTCTCTCCCTGAATATTTATCCCCATTACTGGTTTTACACTGGATTGAGGAATAAAAGACCCACAAAGTGGATGCAAACCCGTGGCCTCCTTTCATATGGCTCACAGCCACGTGATACTGTTCTGTGTTTTTATTGAAGCATGCTCAGATATGTGCTAGTCTGTGACACAGTGTAGGTGTTTGAAAAGTTTTTTTGGTCTTAGTAAGCAAAAGGGCTTTCACCCCAGTTTTATACAGTATTTGGAAATGTGTGGAGAGAATCTAGAGAGTTCCTCAGTAAATCTTCCTTGTGGTAAGGAAAAAAAATCAAAAAGCTCATTACTGGAATATTGTTGGGTAATAAACGGCAGGAGTGGGATTTTAGCCTTAAGCCCTAAAACTAAATCCTTCATGATCTGCATGTAGTACATCGCCTTAAAATATCATTCTGTCAGCAACCTGCTTATCATCTTTATAGACGATGCAACATGCAGAACACAAATTCTGAGTGCCATCTAACAGTATTTTCATCTGCCTTTCATGACACTAACAAGCCACACTTCCTGTCAGCCCAGGACCTGCTGCACAAGGGTGTTGTGTGGACAAAGAGCCAAAGCTGAACCACAGCACCACACTCCACCTGGCAGCATCTTCTTGCCATGGAAAAACAAACCTTGAGCTTCTGGATGGAGCCCACCCCATGCTGAGAGCTTTCAGCTACCAAGTCTTGAACTTAGTTTCTCTAGGATGAATAGGACCTCTTCGTGGTTTTGCTCAATGAAGGGTCTGTGGGGTTGTTCCCTCCAGGTGTATGCTCTCCTTAAACACTGTGCCTCTAGCAGCTTTTTGGATAGCACTTTTCGGAAGGATAAGAGCATTCTTTTCCCAAAGCTCAGGAGCATGGGAGGCAGCAGCCAATCGATTATCCTTCCCTGGGGCAGTTTTATCCCAGTGTGTCCAGAAAGGTCCAGCCCAAATCCAGCTCCTATGGGCACTATGACCCTCTTGAAGCCGTGATGGGCTTTCAGTGACAGAATTTGTTGCCTTCAGACCTTTTTTTTTCACTCACTACACACTGAAATGTCCTTCAGTGCTAGGAAAGACATCTCTGGAGATAAAACTAAGGATAAGTTGTTGTCTGGCTTAATTTCAGCTACCTGGAATACCAAACTAATGATTTTTTTCTGTAATTTTAAGTGACTGTCATCTATTTTTAAGCCCAAAGGAGACTGGTAAAAAAAAGATTTATAAATTAACTAAACCTCAATCCAATGCTTTTTAAAGAAGAAGAGAGGAGTTCAATGAGGTTTAGGTTTTTATTTTCTGCAGGCCTACAACTTCAGTCAATAACACTGTGCTAATTCAAGAGAGCTGAAAAGCAAAATTGGTTTTAACAGAACGAGCAACCAGCCAATTTGTTTCTAAGCTGCATTAATTGGAAAACAAAAAGCACAAATAGGTATGATGAATGATGCAAAACATATTGGAAACAAAATTCTGCGATCCTTCTTATCAGTTTTAAGGAGTTAGGACCTCAAAATTTGTTCCAGTCATAGAAAATAAAAAAAAAATACATCCCCTCTTCCAGCTCCCCGACGCAATCCTATCCCCATATGCGTTCAGTTTTAATAAGCTAAGGTGCTATCACAGAAGAAAAATCAGTCTCTAAAAAACAACGAGTTGTATGTTTACAGTGTTCCTCTAACACCATAGTCTTGATATGACTTTTGTAAATAAATAACAGAATAGAAACACAATATTTTTCTTGTGGGGACTTTTTGTTGAGTTTGTTGCTTTGTTTTGAGTTTTTTTGGTGGGGTTTTCTTGTGGTTCTTTTTTTTTTTTTTTTTTTTTTAGTGTCGTGCTATATGAAGCTTCCTTGGCAATAAACCAATTCAAGATTTCTCAAGAAAGGGAATATCATTTGGCTTGTGAACCATTAAGTAATTCCAATCCCCACCTCCCTTGGTGGAATCTTCCCTCCTTGTTCCCATTTTAATATCCATCTTGCCATGCTAGGTGTTGAGTGCACGGCAGGATTTAAAAATAAAGGAAATAAAGTTGAAAGTACCTATTTCAGATTTCAACAATTGACTTTCTTTTCTAAAAGCATTGACACTGCAATGGAACAGCTTTTTGTTCAGTCTTTGTTTCAGTTAAACATTTTAATTGGGCTGTGGAAATGGAGCTTGGGTATTTTACCCAAGTTTAATCAATGGCTAACGGACAACTCGAATGAGAAATGTACAATTTGAACTGACCATTTAAAGAGACGATTTGTCACACACAGTTTGCATCCATGCAGACTGAGAGCTTTATAATTACATTATGTACAAAAAAAAAATTATTTTTTAGTTTATTAAGGCAACCACAACTTGGAGAACATGTCCAAAGTGGCATTAATACAATTGCAGTGGTGATACCCTTTGAACATTTTTTATTTCTATTTTCAGATAAGAACACTTATTCCTTTTCTTTTCTTTTTGTCAGAAATAATTGCCAAGAAAGGATCTATTATCAATAGGGTTTCTTCTATAGTTTTTAAAACAATCTACTTTATCTATTTTCTTTAAAAGATATTATCAAGGCATTACTACCCAATACAAATTATTCATATTCTGGTTTTCCCGTTAATTTCACTGGGAACTGCGGATGGTAAAAATGTGGTAGGTTTGGGACCTATTTTTTATTCTATTTTTATTTTTCTGTTCTATTTTTTTTTCTTTTGTCTTTTTTATATTCTTTTTTTTGGTGCTTTTTTTTCCATGTTTACTATAACTATTCCCCAGAAGTGTCTTGCTGTTCTCTACTCATATGTACCAAGCATCAAAACAACTTGGCTGATGGATGACCCCTTTTTCACACGCCATTGCCAAGTTGCTTCATATAAACATGCTATCTTAACTGAATATCGTGTATACCTTATTTTAAATGTTGTGATATTCCGTTGTTTCTTGGGATAGCACTCGGAATGAGTGTGCACGCGTGTAAGGCTCTAATTTTCTATTGCCTATATTGCAGCTAGTTGTAACTAGGCAAGTAAATGAGAAAGAAATATATAGTTCTAGCAGGACCCAGGCATTTTGGCTTATGCTGTCCCAAAGCCTGGTAGGTATATAAAACTGGAAAAAAAAAAAATCAAATAGGTTATAACCAATATCACAGTTGAGAAAATTACATTATTTTTGTTGGTTTTTTTTCTTCTTTGTTGCTTTCTTTGTTTCTTTCGTTTCTTTTTTTCTTTTTTTTTCTTTTTTTTTTTCTTTTTTTTTTCTTTTTTTACAGCGATTTATACTATGGTAAAGTTACTCTTAGTTTCACCTGGCCCACCAAACAGAATCAGAGTCGAGCATGCACCCTTAGTGACAACGTTCAGCTCTCTGCGAGGATGACTTCCCGCCTCTGGGTACGGTATGAGAACAGCAATGCTGAGATTCAGATTAGTTTTGGAAACTCGGCAGAGTTCATGCTTTTTCCAACTTTGACACACATCCTCCTCCCCTGTATCCCCCACTTTTCCCGTGCCTTTCCCCCCCTCTTTTTCTTGGGGGAGAGGGGGCTTGGGTCAAAGCGATGAAGAGGAAAGATGCGAGCCCCAGCTGGCAGAGCCCTCTGCAATGAGTTCTGTCTGCTGAAGGGACAGGTCAGTCTGGTGCTGCCAAAGGGGTGAGGCGGACTGTGCACCTCCTGTCCCCCAGTCCTGGCGTGCTCCGCTGTGGGCACCCAACATCCGACCAGGTGCGCCGGCCTTAGGGAAGGCCCTCGCTTTCGCTCCCTCTGCCTTTGCGGTGCCGCTTCACTTTCACGTCCTCCTCTTCCTCCTGCGGGGACTTGTTTTTCCTTTTTCCAACCCGGGGTGCCCGGGGTAGAGGGAGAGGGAGTGGAGGGGGTGGAGGAGGCAGAGGAGGCGGCGGTGGTGGCGTCTCTCGAGCCATGTGTATGACAGCCTCGATGGTGGCCATGATTGTATCTTGAGTGGCTGCTTGCTCTAATATTAAAGGGTTGAGTGTTGGTCTCTGACCTCTCTTGCTCGGAAGGTCAACGCATTTTTCCAGAACGGGCATTTGGTCTCTGGAGTCTTCGTCAAAGGAAAGGGGTTGCTTCCGAGGACGCCCCCTCCTCTTCTTCACGAAGTTATTGCCTGTCTTTGATTGTCTCTGCAGCCGCTTGGCTTTCAGGATCTTGTTCACATGATCCAGGTTCTTTTTTGTGGACAGGATCTTGGTGTAGTTGCACATCTTGCGCACCTCGCACTGGATTGCTTCAATTTCACGGCGCTTGAACCTTTTCTTCAGTGGTGAGCTGGCTGTTGGGAGACAAGGAGAGAAACAGGTATGTCAAACAACAGTGACTGGAAACTCTTTGACCCCTTCCAGCATCATGAAGAGTAGATGAAAATACAACTTTGATATAAGTAGTCTTCAGAGATTTCTCTCTGCCTGTTCCCCCTTCTAAAGCAACAAAGCTTTTGCTACAGAAACGTTTTAGCATGGGTTTGCTTCATTCTCATTTTTCAAACTTTAATAGGAGAGAAGGAAGCTTAGCACAGCTGTCATATTGGCCCAACTTAACTATTAAACCTTCTGTATCCCAAAGATATAATCCTGATGTCTTCAATTCAGCCTTTAATTCTTGTCATGAATGCCAGTTAGTATGAAAAGTGTTTGTTGCTGAAACTAGTGGGCAGAGACAAGATGTGTGGGTCATTTCATCTGTGGCAAATTCATTACCCCTGCCTGGGTTTCTCTATTATCATCTCTTCAGAATCTAGCTGAAACTATTCAGTCATATAATTGACTTTAATGGCCCCCAAAGTAAGCTTACTCCTGGTTCAGATCACTTACTTTAGATCTGAACGAAGTCCAAAGTAGTTAAGTCTCTTGCCAAGGTCACATTGTGAGTCATTGTCAGAGCTGGGAAGAGTACCCAGAATTTTTTGGCTCCTCGTCCTTTGCTTGGGACACGAGACCTTGCTTGTTTTGCCTAAATTGTCTCATTGTCCTTTCCTGAACATGGCATCTGTTCAGAGTTCAGGATTTGCACACAGATTAGAAGTAACTACCCCTTTGTGAGGGAAGCAGAATGTATTAATTCCTCTATTGCAATAACTGGTGCTCTCTTTCACTTCTAACATATCTGTTCTGTGCTGCCGGGAAAGAAATGATGGAGCCCAGAATTTCTTTTTTGGTAAAGAATAAAACATCCCACTAAATTAACCTCAGCCCACATCTACTTGCAAACTTAATTTACACCTGACTGTCATTTGGGTTTGAAATCCTTGAAGCTTTCCGAGCAGGCAAGATTTTGAGAAAGGTTCATTTGGGGGTTATCTCTGTCTTCATGGCTAACAGGCTAATCTTCCAGCAGTAGTTTAAATAAAGTTGCTATTGTAGCATTTTCTGCAGATAACCAGGAGCTGTCAAGCTGTAGAATCTCCCCTTGCTCCCTATGGGCTGTGACAGATTCAGCATATAAACCTCATTCACTGGCCTCCCCTCTTGGAGAACGTAAATTATTGGCTCTTATACCACCATGTTGCTTGGATTCAGCAAAGAGCTTGCATAAACAAACCCAAGTTACAATGTAAGAAGTAGGAGTGAGTCATAAACAAAACACAGACATATGTGCTCTTATAAATAAAGACCTGGAATGGCCAACTTCCCAAAGTCTGGTTTTCATTAATTACAAAACAAAATACATTTTCCATATGTAACCCGCTCCCCACACCAAAAAGAAAAATAAAACCCATTTGTAGTTTGTGGTCCACAAAGGACAAAAGAAAAGAGGAATGCAGTAATTTTGGTACCAAAGGAAAAGAGAAAGGAAATGAAATATCCAAGTTGCTCAAGAGAAGCTAATTAGTTGCACAAATTCCTCCCAAGTAGGTCACCCCTAAAAACTGTGGATTCAAGATCCCTACAGGCAAGTGGCAGCAAGATATTTCCCAGAAATTTGATCAAAAAAGGTTAAGTCCCTGTCACAGAAAATTATTATTCTCATCTGTCCTCACTGGTGATTGACATAAGCAGTCCCAACAACTTCAGCCTTAAGCATTAAAATCCTTTGAGTCCCTCCCATATCCTGAAAGTAGCTTCAGATCAGAAGATCTAAAAAAAATCAAACATTTGGCACACTCTTCAAATTCACTATCCACCTTTTGCCTTTTATTTCTATCGTCAGGGCACATTTGCAAGTCCTATGTTTTTTTGTTAAATTTTAATATTTGAGGTGCTTTTTTTTTTTCAGAAAGTAAAGCTGAAACTTTTCAGTTGGTGGCCGACAACGGGAAATTTGTCACAAATACAGGAAACCTTGCAAGGTATCATGATGATACCAGGAGATTTGGCTTTACTCTCAATTTTCATTGGAAAGAAAGTAAGCCAAAGAACTGGTGAAAAAAAGATGCAATAAAGTGCTAGCCAAGTACTTGAAAAGGTTTTATGTCTTTACTGAGATTTATCTGCAGCCAATATGTTTCTGCAGGTTGCTGTTACCACCTGAACGTGGTCAATGGAGAGCTGGTCTGTACAGTTGGTAGAGGATGACCTAGGCTTCTAAACTCTAAAATGGGAAATTGATGCAGTTCAGGACAACCTTGCACATTGTTTGGATGTCCTGAAACTGGGTAAGAACAACACAGAGCTCCTGTTCATCCTGAAACCCAGTGAGTGTCTTAGGCACTGAAGAGGTCACTGAGGCTGAGGGTCCTGAGTGGAGACTGATTCTGAGGAGACACTGCCTGAGTGGAGCAGAGGCTGGCACCTGCCTTCTGCCAAACTGCCCAGTTCCACAAAATTAACTGATATGCAGGCAATTATGGGCAGGCTTCTGCTCCTGCATGTAAGTGTACAAGCTGAACACCACTTTCAGCGTCTTCCTTCATGTTTAGATACATTTTTTTCCCTCATGAAACTTTGCAAGCTCACAAGTCCGCTCATATTTGTGCTGAAATGCATTTTCACATTTAGGAAAAAAAAAACCTTCTGTGCTGTTCTGTGCTGGCTTACTGCAGTAATTTTTCCTTTGTAAATTCTTTGGGGTGTTTATGTCTTTCTCAGGGAGCTTGTTAGAAGCTACTAATAATCCTTTTGCTTTCTTCCTAGCGAGACTCTGAACTTGCAGGCTCTAGAAATCATTTCAGTTGTTACATAGTCTGCTAGTAGCCAGAATGCATGTACTGAGTAAGTACATATGCTTTCAGGTCAGGCTTTTAAAATGAGATATTAGGAAACCCAACATTATTTTGATTATTGAATGTCAGGGACATCTGATTCTACATTTGGTGTAGGAAGACTATGCATAAAGAGCCTGATGGGTCTGCAGGGGGAGGCTTTGATGAGGTGTGCCTATGATATAACATCAGGGAGATCTGCCAAAGTAAGCTACTACTGAAGTGAGAGCCATTAGGTGTTATCAACTCATCTGGAAGCTCTTGGTGAGTAATCTTTGATATAAAATATTTTCCTATATTGCCATGTGATATACTGCTCTGCTGAAAGCCAAAGCTAAGTATTAATCTTTTCCATTTTATCCAGACAGACCCTGCCCAATCCTGGACCCAAGTTGGTCTGTGTCGGTCTTAGTTTTTTTGATTTTTCTCTGGCCTGTGTTGGTTTTAGCTTTTTGGTTTTGGTTTATTAATTTTTATTTTTTTTTCCCATTCCTGCACATAATTTGCTATTTGCACATGGGAATCTTGCTTTGGGGGGAAGACTTCTGTCTTGATCTGTTTGGTGGAATTCCTTTGGAAAGGGTTGAAGGGGAGGTAGATAACAAGTAACTTTATGTCTGCATGCAGGCATATGAAAAAGTGAATATGCTTCTATGTAGGTGATACAACTTGTGGCAGCCTCCAGGCACCAAAAATGTATAGGGTGACAATTTTTGACCTGGGCAGACTGATCTCCCTCTACCTCCCCATGTGCTGCCTCCACAAAGGCAAAATCCAACCCAAAATGAAGAGAAACTAGAAATGCACAATGTGGCACAAGCCTTTGTGCTTTTGCTTCATCCTTTCCCCACTCTCCAAACAACCTCACCTAACTGCCCCAAAACAAGCAAGAACCAATGTTAGCCTTAAATCACAACTTTACACATTTCAAAGGCACACTGAGGCCTGGTGCTTCTCCCCTCCCCAGGGTCCACAGGTGCAGTGAGGCTCAGTCTCACAAACTGAAATGGCTGCAGGCCATGCTGGGAGTCCATGCAAGAATGGTATGATGCTGGAAAGAGCTTCTGAAACAGAGAGCTGCTCCCAGCAAAAATGTGTATTTCCAAGGCTAGCTAAGAGGAGGCTGAAAGACCTACTCCAGCACAGTGGTGAGCAGAGGTAGATCAGACCCCTTGGATGATCTTCATTGGCCCCAGAAGTTTATTCTGGATGGCTCTGTTGTGTCTGGAGCTCTAAAATCCTTCTTGCTGCCTGTCATTCTCCATCCCTTCGGAGGTGCCTGAGGCTGCTTGGCAGAGCATGGCACAGAGGAGGCTGCTCAAAGCTGGGGTCAATTTGCTGGCTTGATTTGAATGGAGGAATTTTCAAAGAGCTTCCTATTAATTACAGGAAACCCATAGCACTGTCCTGTTTTCCCATTAACACAGTTTCTTTCAGTTTTCAACAGAATTATTTTAACATCTGGGCTACAGATAAACCAACAATTTAATTAGACTTCTGAAAATGGAAAGAATGAACTATGCAGTCAAGCATACACTTTCATCTTGAAACGGATCATAAAATATTTGTGTGCTTTCCTTCTCTGCTGCTTTAAAAATCTGTCCTTGGTTTATATATAGGAAAGAATTCAAGACTAAACAGAAAATCTTGATTTTTTAATACAAAAGTTTATCTTTACAGAGGCTAATTTGTAGCATGAAACCCTTGTTCTCACTAGTCATTCAGGAAGTGAGAGGGCATTGAAACAGCACTTTCAGTTGAGTGATTAAATATTCCATAATTCTGTAAATCAGTGATACAAATATTTTTGTGAACATGGCATCAAAAGTTTGACAAGACTATGAAACTCCTAATGGCTGCATGTAGGGTAATGAACTGTGGATTCCCTATTTGCTGGAAATTAAGACAAAATGCAAGATTAACCTCTCTACCCATGCCCAAGAAAAAGTATGGCTGTGCCTGAATGACTTGGCTCGATTTCCAACATTATAAAGCTATCACCTTTACGATCTGATTCCAAATAGAAGCACAAAATATAAGTTTATAGAAAAGCATGCCGTTCTGACCTATTTATTCTGGTATTTTAAATCACTGCTTATTGCCCAAGACAATTTTGCATTTGCAAGACAGAATATTACACTAAAATCACTGAAGTATGCAGTAAGAAGTCTCATCTGCTCCTCAGCTACTCACTGAGCATTCTGTTTGCTCATGCTAGAGGGATGGGAGCATTTAAAAGAAATGAAGAGTGGGGCTGAGGAAGGAACCCAGGAGTCTTGCTTCAGAGTTGCTGCTAGACCATACAGGCTGGTGCTATTTGTGTCCTCATTGCACAAGTGGTGGTGTGTGAATTAAATAAATTTGATGTGCCAAGATATACAATCATGGTAAGAAAGCACTGGGAATGTTACAGCATGATTATCACTTTATATATTCACATTTCCAGCCACTTCTCCAGTCAGGAAGAGAATTAGGTGAACTTATTTTATGGCTCTAGGAGGAAGAAGATGGGGAAGAAAGGGGGTGCTGCAAAAACAGAATTACCTGCTTCAGATGTTGCTGATGATGAAGGTAGGAGAGATAATACTGGACTTGGCATTGCAACACTGTCAACAGCTGCTGGTTTCCTTCTGGTCATCACATTACAGGCAGAACTTTCCATTTTACCATGAAGTGAAGTCTGGTCTGCTTTTAAGTGGGGACCTGCAATTCCTGGGGAAACAAAATTTAGATAAGTATTAGTACTGAGACATGTCTGGGGATATATCTGAAAAAAAAAGATAAGTCAGTTTCTGGCCTTGCTACGTTGATATACTCCCTTATTTCCTTGTGGGTATCTGTAATACAGTCTTGATACTAGCAATTATAACAATCATAATTGTTATTAATATTTGATAATTTTGCTGAGGGATGTACCATCACTGGTCTCTATAAACAATGGTAAACCAGGAAAACATTCCATATTAGTACTTTTTCTCCTAAAAATTCATGTGCACTCTGATACTTCTATAAAGACAGATATCCTTCATAACCCTATTTAGTGGGAATGCCGATGTATCATTTCCTGTGTAGTTCATTCTCCAGACATTGTTACATACTTCTCTGCTATAAACACCTGACTTAGTGGGTGTTTCATCTGAGTAAAGAACAGGCATCAGGAACAACCTCAATATGCAATTCCCATCCAAAGCACATTACATTTATTTTTCAGGAATTCCCTTCCTAATTAAATTTGCCTTGCAGCTCATCAAAGGGAAGTGAGTTAAAAAAAGAAAGAATTCTTTGTCATATATCTTTCTACCTACAGTTTACAATGCAGAATAAATGAATAGTAAAAAAATGCCAAAGAGGTTAAATATTCCAGAAAAATAAAAGTTCTGTGCTTATGGCTGGCAAATTCCTCTACTAAAAGTTATACTCTTGTAATACTAACAGTATTTCTCAAACTCTCTTATAGTTTGTAACCATTTGTTTGCTTGCAAATATGTGAAATTTAAACTGCTGGCATGAAAATTGCAAAACCTCTCCCAGTCTCTGTGATATTGGGCTTCAATATGATTAGGGTAGGTATTGATTTATCACAGATAATTCTTCATAAATTCCTCTATTTTTGCAGATTTCAACCTTCACATGAGCCTCAGATAAAATGCATTGGATTTTGGCTATTAAATTATGCAATTATTCAAAAAATCACAGAGCAGCCGAGGTTGAAAAGCTCCTCACCTTGCCCACTTCACCCTGCTCAAGCAGGGTCATCCAGAGAAGGCTGCCCTGGATCACATCTGGCCAAATAAGAATATCACCAAGGAGAGAGAGTCCACAACTTCTTTCTACAACCTGTTCATCCCCCCAGTAAATCTACCCTGTTCAGGATTAACCAGTGTTTCAGTTTGTGCCCATTGACTCTTGTCCTGTCACTGAGAAACACTGGAAATCATCTGGCTCCATCCTCTCTAATCTTTTCCATCAAACATTTGCATTTGTAGAAAAATCCCCCTGAGCCTTCTCTCCCCCAGACAGAGCATTCCATCTCTCTGAGCCTTTCCTCATAAGAGAGATATCCCACATTCTCAATAATCTTTGTGGCCTCTGATTGGACTCTTTCCCATATCTCCATGTTCCTCTGGCATATCAGCCACTCCTCTGAGTTCTGAAATTCTCCGGAATTGTTGAGGGTGTTCTCCACCCTGTCACCCTGCTCATTAATTGACGTATTAAAATCTTTTAGTCCCCATATCGTGGAGTGCACCCCTACTGACTGGTCTCTAAGTGGATTTTGTGCTACTCATCACAAACCTCTGAGGCCAGACAGCTGTCAGTCCATCACAGTGTACATTTATGCTGCCTGTGTTTCATCCTCTTGTCTACAAGAAGCTGATAGAACTCAGTGGCAGAACACTTGCTGAAGTCAAGATAAGAAACATCAGATTGGTGAGGCATGATTTCCCCTTCACAGATCTGTGATAACTACTCCTGATCATCTTTTCCTCCTGCATATGTTTGGAAATGCTCTTAACAATTATTTACTCCATCAGATTCTAGGGGTTGAGATGAGACTGAATGTCCTTGCTGCCTCCTTGCTTTTTCTTCTTGACCTTATTGGACTGATATTTCCCCTTTTCTAGTCCTCACAAACCTCTGCTGATCACCACAACCTTTCAAAAACAACCAAGAGTAGCCTCACAGCAATGCCAGCCAGATCCCTCACCACCTTTGGTTACATCCTGCCAAATCCCATGGATTTATGCACGTCCAGTTCATTTAACCATTCCCTAACCAGATCTTCCTCTAGGTGTAGGTTTTCTTTCCACACCAGTCTCACAGGCCTGGGATCCTCAAAGACCACTCTTACCAGCAGAGATCAAGGCAAAGAAGACAATCAGTGTTCTGCTGATCTTTTTCAGCCAGGTTTGCTGTTTCATTCAGCAAGGGGCCCATATTTTCCATAGACTATTCTTGGCTGCTTTATATATCTGTCAAAAAATTTCTTGTTGATCTTTTGCCCTAGATTCAACTCCAGACGGACTTTGCCTTCCTAAGCCCATCCCTGCATGCTTGAACACAGCAGCTCTAGTTGCCTGGTCACCTGCTTCCATGTTTCTTTTGCTGCCTTTTTGTACCTGACATTACTCAGAAGCTTTTTGGTCAATCATGAAAATCTCCAGACATCTTTGATGAGTTTGATTTGCCACTCTGATCTGGTTTTGCATGTCTCCACAATATTCCTGATCCAGGCCAGCAGCAAACCTGGCACAGCCAGTCTGGTCAGCAGGTGGGGACGCTGCAGCACTGAACCTCCTCTGCCACCCCTGGTTGCACCTGGATGGTGCCTGGTGGTTCCTCAAAGACTTTCCACAGGTGCTCTGACATCTACAATCACAGAATCTTCAAGCCTGGGAAAGCTCCCTAAGATTTAGTCCCACTGTTCCCCCACCACTGCCAAGGCCACCACTAGCCCATGTTCTCAGGTGCCACATCCACATGGCTTTTGAATCCCTTCAGGAGATGAGAACTCCAACATTGCCCTTGGGAGCCTATATCAGAACTGGACTACCATTTCTGCAAAGGAAGTTTTGCTAACATACAATTTAAACCTCCTCTGGCGCAGCTTTCCTCTTGCTCTGTCCCTTGTTCCCTGGGAGTAGAGTCTGGCCCCCACCTGGCCGCACCCTCAGGTCAGAGAGTGAGAAAGTTCTCCTTAGCCTCATTTTTTTCCAGGCTGAACCACCACAGCTGTGGGGTTCTGTGGGTATGGTGCTCCGAACTGTTTTCCCTTTTGTGTCTCTTCACTGTGCTCAGCTTTATATACCAACCAAAAATTCCTTATATTTGCTATATGGAGCTGCTATGAGCAGTCCTTGTGAGGATATTTTTCTGGCACATAAAATAAGAAACATCAGCAGATCTGTGGGTTGTCTCAGAAACTGTGGAAGAGATCCCTGTCAGATTCAGGCACAGAAATTCTACAGTGAGAGGAGTCTGAAAGATGGGGCTAACAGAATGGGCCAGTTTGGGATAGGAGTCCTGAAGAAACTGTGACCTGGTATCAGCTGTTGGATTTAAGGGAGGCAAGAAAGGGCAGAAAGTCTCACTCGCATAAGTGAGACAGTGTTACAGGTCACAGCTTGGGAGAGATAAACAGAGTAGTCTCTGCCTATTAGACCACACATCTTTCCAGAGCCTCAAATCTAGTATTAAGCATCTCAAATTGTATCCGTTAAACTTCAATCTCTCTCTGCTTGGCTTCTCTAGTGCAAATGAGAACAATAATATACCCCTCATCTCAAGAGCAGTCCTGTGAAAATAAAATTATCAACATTCATGAAACATTCATCTATTCATACCAAGGCTTAGAAATGTGGAATAAATGAGACATGATGTCACACACTGAATAGCAAAAGGAAAATCCAGCTCCCAAACAGCTGTTCATTAGGTGAGCTCTATACATTGAATAAAGCAGTGAGATTATAGAATAAGTGAGATTATAGAATAAGTGAGGTATTTGACTACATAATTACCCTTTAGAACTGTGTTTATGCACACCTGAGGTTTCACAGTGCTTGGGTTTGTGCCTTAACAATATTTATTCATGAGTGTAGTGGGTGCACGAGAAACGTGCACATGTGGGTGCATGTATCAATACACACACACATATATGCACGTGCATATGGTACATAATAATGCTAACAACCTCATAAATTCAGCATCTGGTTCTAATTAAACTGAAGGGCCTATATAAAGAGCCATATGAAAACATGCAGCTGTAACCTGTTGACCTCTATTGATAAAAAAAGAAAAAAAGTCTGTGAAGCTGTGTTTCAACATATCAAGGGACAATCATTCATTTTTTTCAAAGGTAATCCCCCACAAACCACTTATCCTCTCAAATCTCTACCTGCACACAGTGTTTGCATTAGGGACCTTGATTTATGGATCCCCACTCCTTGGATGGAGAGGCCAACTTCCTGTTGCCGTGGTTACTTAGATCTTGGTTCAAGGTTAAACTACTCCCAAATCAAAATCAGTGGCAGGCACAGCATCTAACAGCCAGGTTATTGACTACCCTAGGATGCTTAAAGGTCAAAGACCAAAGTGCTGCTCACTGCCTTTGGGGTGAGTCAATATTTTCAATATTTTTATTCTGTTTCTTCTGAAGAAGTAGTTGCTGCTCAATTACCACCTATCTGGGTTTAGCAAGGTCATACAAATCATTGAGGAAAGTCCTCCCCCTACAGAAGAGATACAAATGTAATTAATTACTTCAAAGTCTACATGGCCCAATTGCAGCTCATCACCGGTGAATCATGGGTTCAGACATCTGTCTCTTGTTTTAGGAGCTTGGTTTCTTCAGCCTAGCTCCCTCACCTCACTAAAAACCTCATCTAAATTGAGGAAGAAGAATAATTTATGGATCTGGAGCAGTCAGTAAGGGAGAACCATCAGTTTTCTTTCATGGATACCTGAATGCAAACAGAAATTCAGATGCATTGCTGGAAACATGTAGAGGTGCAGCAGTTTAGTCACAAGGCTTTGATGCATGCTGCAGTAGTGGAATGTCAATCATTCAGTGGATAACCCTGCTGGTGTACTAGCATTACCTCTCACTGGACTTTTTCATCTCATTTGGAGTGCCCTGTTCAGAAGGCCTCAGGTAAGAGAAGGCCCTAGTTCAACCCATCTATGAATCAGGTGAAAATGAAAAATTTGCAACACTGTTGCAGGGAAGAAAGAGTTTAAAATTCACACAATCATCCATTAAATCAGTATATTTTTTCTTTTGGCACTGCCCCAGGAGAGAAGATTCTGTGGGGGCTGGAGAACCTTTGCTATGGAGACAGGCTAAGAAGAGATGAGAGTTGTTCAGACTCAGAAGGAAAGGCTCTGGGGAGACCATATAGCCCCTTCCAGTAATTGAAGGTAGCTTCTGAAAAAAATCTGAAGAGTGACTCTTTTGCCTAGCCAGATAGTGATAGGAAAGAGGGGAACTGAGTTAAATCCCAGGATGGGAGTTTTAGATATGACAAAGTAATTCTTCCCTGGCACAGGGTGCCCAGAACAGCTGTGGGTGCCCCTGGATCCCTGGAAGTGTCCCAGGTCGGGCTGAATGGGGCTGGGAGCAGCCTGGGATAGAGGAAGGTGTCTCTGACCATTGCAGAGGTTGCATGTTGAAACATGAGGGTATTTAAGGTCCCTTCCAATCAAAACCATTCTAGGATTCTCTGATGTACATTTGTGGCCTGATTCAGACCTTATATCACCTATCTGTTAATCTTTGTTCATTTCCTTCAAATTAGAACCCTTTTCATCCTGTGAAAGACTCATACCTTAACTCCCCTGAGTCCTACTGATAGTACAGACAGCGCCACATGCACATGCAAGTGAACAATGGGCAGCAAAGCAGGAAGGAAATCAATCATTATGTATATAATGAGGAAGGGCACGGGGAAAGGACAGCTTCAAAAGCAGAGGCAGACATGAAGGAGTTTATAAAAAAGAACAATGATGATATGATTATAAAGAAATAATCCTGTAATCATAAGTAAAAAGGTGATTGAGGAGAAGCAGGATTCTAGTTCAGGGCAAACTAGCAGAAAGCTTGTGTAGGAGGGAAGACAATGCTGACTTAAAATTGGGCTTTCCTTAAAGATTCATAGCATATTTCATTCACTGGCTAAGTAATTTATGAGCTCTAACTGCTATTAATACATTAAAGACCTGGTAATTATTGTTATTGTCATGAAGTACTAACTTTTCAAGCAATGCGGTCCAACTGCATTGTGCTGGTCACTGCACAAATGGATTAATTTACTCGCCTTGCTTTACTGTTGAATCATGATTGCCCTGCTTATTGCATTCATCTTTTTTCTCTCATCGTGTACTTGCACAGAAAGATTCTAGGACAACCTGCACCTTTTCTTCTTTAATCTGTGTACAGAATCTAGCACAATGTGCACCCAGGCTGGAACTCAAAGTGCCAGTCCAAAAGAGATAATAAATGTTAATTTGCCATTGGAAAAGGGAGAAAATCAGCTGACAAAAATTCCCAATGAAGCTTCTGGTATGGAAGATTTTTCTTTAGAGAGTTCATTGGATTGGGTTTGTACTCCCCACAGATTTCTGGAAATCCATGGCTATACTTAAATTGTTTATGAGTCTGACCATTGTTACTGGAAAACTCTTACAGATACTTTTTTCTCTCTCAGTGTCTTTGCACAATGAAGCTATGCAATGCAGCTGTACAGGAATGCACATCTAAACATGCAGTTAGTCATAGTATTTGCATTTTGATAACTCCTCAGTTTGGAATAAAGGACCAGAGAAAACCTCATAATCTTGGTAAATCTTTTCTTAAGGCTGGTTTGAAATAAATCACTCAAAGTTTGGCATTGCATCATATTCCAGAAGGGAGAACTGAATCACTATGTGATAAATGTAGTTAAGGAAAGTAATTATTCTTCTTAAAGTAATATTATTATCTTTCTAACTTATGGTAGTCATTTCCCCGGGTCCTATTTGACGTGTATTATCATTTAAAATAACTGTACTTCCAATGTAAAGCACTGCTTTATGACTTTAAGTCCTTTTATCTTCCTCCCTTTTCCAGCACCACATTAAAAACTTCAAAATCCACCTTTTCTAAGAGATATTTTGCAGAATGTGTCCCCCTGAATAAAACCAAGTGCCTATGGAATAATAACACAAAAAAATTATTCCCATTGCCAACAGGCAAAAATTTAAGAGATGAATTCTGCTTTATTCCATTCTAGCTATTTTCCTACTTTTTTATTTTTAATCAGAATAGCTTTAGAGAAAGAAAGAGGGAGACTGAGAAAGCCATCATTAGATAGATCTTCTGATCTTTATCACCAGTAGCACAGTCAGAAGAGCTAATACTATGATGATAGCTTTGAAATCTCTTAGGAATTGAATAAAAAGAAGTGATAGTGATGAACTCCCAGCTAATAAACACAGACTGCTTATTTCTGCAGAATGATCAATTTCCAGATGTCCTGAGGCTTATCTGATACAGCTGATTTACTCATTCTCCCTCACTTCACTAATAAAGCTCAAGTCCTACATCAGATTAGAGAAGAGCAAGATTTCTTAAAGGGGCAGGAGGAGGGCTGGCATCATGGCATACAAATGCTGGAAGACACACTAATCTCTTCTGCCTCCTTCTATAACCACCAAGCTGTCTTAAACAGCTGCCTTCCTCTGCTGAAATCATACACTTTATCCGCTTTGGGTTAGTACAGTAATGCAGACAATTAATTTGTTATCTTGTTAGTGGAAATTTAATGCAATGATCTAAAAGAACTCTTACATATTGTGATAAACTTTAGTGCCTCCAGGGCACTTCTCCTCCATAGGACTCATTTCACATCCCATCCATTATGTAAATGAGATGTGGAAATAGTTTAGTTCCCCTAATGTATTTGTACACTGATGGATTGCACAAAGTCAGCCCCACTGAAACTAATGAGGTTAAATGCATCTTGCCATTCCTTTCTACTTGGGTGAATCTCTGTGCCTGTGCTCAAGAAAGGCAATGTGAGTCTTCCTCTTCACTTCTTTATGAAGATAATTGTGTTTCCTGACAGGGAGCACAGTGGCAACTGCTGCAATAACCTGGCAAGGCAGCTCTTCAGCAAGCAGAGCAACTGCTCTGTACAGTGTGGGATTGTCTGGGGATGCTTCAGATCCTTTTCCATTTTGGGGACAAGGGTCCCAGGGCCATGTGGAGCTGCATGCAATAACATGCAGTTTTTGGTAACTATGTAGTTGTCAGCTTGATCAATGAAAAGATTAAACCCTAGGAGAATAGGGTAAGAAAGCATTTTTTTTTTCTGACCATCAGGACAAGTCTCGTGACTCCATTGCTCAGCCATAAAGTGTAAGTAAGGATTTCTTCCCAATATCTAATTGTTCCTTGCACTCTGTCACTGTGAGGCCATTTCACCCTTGTGTTTTCACTACAGGCCCCTTCCAAAAATCCTTCTCCTGCTCTCTTGGAGCCCCTTTAGGAACTGGAACGGCCTCTAAGGTATCCTTAGATCCTTCTCTTCTGCAGGTCAACACCCCCATCTCTCCCAGCCGGTCTCTAGGGCTGAGGTGCTCCAGCCCTCTGAGTACCTTTGTGGCCTCCTTTGGGCTTCTACCAACAGATCCATATCCTTCTGGTGTTGGGGGCTCCAGAGCTGGACACAGGTGGAGAATCCCTGACTTCAGCCTGCTGCCCGTGCTGATGGGCTACAGCCTCAGAGGATGATAACAGTAACTTGAATTTGAAAAGACCAGTCTCCTCTCTTTTTCTTATTTGTGGAAAATAAGACTTCCTGGAAGATGCAGTCTTGCTCTTCTTTGCCTTTTGGTTTTGCTCTGGATTTCATCTTTGCTGTACCAGTACAGGAAAGATCACAGCATATTGCCTGGGTGGATCAGGAGACTGAGGGACAAGGGACATGCAGCCCCAATCTCTGGAAATGAAATCTGTGTGTCTGGAAGCTCAGTCCTTAGTGAATTCCAAGATGAACACTTAATGGAGCTGGGGAGAGCAGTTCACAGTCCAGGGCAGCACAGGAGAGTCATACAAAGTGACTGTAAATGTGTTCCTGCCCTGTCCCTTCCAGCTCCACTGTGAGCCCTTCCCAGGCTCCCAGCCCTTCAAACACATCATGGAAGAAGCCGCCAATTTTTTTTTTTTTTAATGCCAAGAAATAATAAACATGTGAAATTAGGATTTTTAGTGGAAGTTGGATCAAAGCAAAAGAACACAGTAGTTATATGTGGGTGACAGCAATAAATTAATTTAATGAAAGGAAAATTCGAGGGGTCAAAAGACTAATTCATAGTCAAAAGCTCTGAGTTCCCAGGCCTTGTGAACAGAGTTTTAAGGTAAAGGTTCAGAATCAAAAGCTTTTCCTGCTTGGAGACTGAAACTTTAAGTTGAACAAAAAAATTACAGTTTACAGTTATTGGAGACTGACAGAATTGAAAGGGACAGACAGAGACTGACAGGGTTGGAGAAATTAAATTTACCATTAAATATCTCAGCAAATGAATCATTTAATACACAGAGATGAAGAACTAAATTCTTTCACAGAGGGGATAGGACAAAAAATCTGTGAAAGAAGTGAAATGAAAAAGCATTGTTTGAGGGAGGATGGTTAGGTGGAAAAGTGAAACAAAGGGCTCTTTCTAAAAAAAAATATGAAAAGCCATTAGGTGCACTGGGGGGCAGAAATGAAAAGATCTCCAGGTAGGAGCAAAGAACTGCCTAGAATAAGTAGTCATTCCAGGATGAGCTGTCACAGAGGATGAGGATTTGCTCACTGGGGAGAAAGAAAACAGGAGACAGGATTTCTTAAGAACCTAGCTGAGGAAAGACAGATGGGGAAATTTCAGTCCGTAAGTAATGAGAAAAGTCAAGGGTGGTATTTTGAGTTGTTGTTTTTCTAAACAACAGGGATGATCATTTTTAAATGTGGCAGATAGAGCTGATATCCCCTAGGCAAGTAGGGCTGGGAGCAGTTTGTATTTATCACAGATTAAATGGGACACTGGCA
>VWYI01041686.1:0-15544 GCA_013399455.1 Anthoscopus minutus
TGACTAAGCATTCTTAATAACCACTCTCTCATTTTAAAGTTTAATTATTTAAGAGTTTGTCTGTCAGACTAAACTTCCAAGTAAAGTAATAATTAGACCATCCAGCAACAATTGTTTGGTATTCTATAAACTGTTGAAGTTTTTAATAGTTATTGTATAAACTGTGGATGGTGGGTGACAGCACAGCATGGGGGGAGATGTAGAGAGTGCTGCAAAGAGATCTATTATGGGACACTGGAAATGTTCTGAATTTCAGAATTGCAAAGAGTTTTGTATGAATTTATGAGTCCAGGAGAAGAAAGTCATGTGAAAACCAGGTGGTTCATAAAAATTATCTGTGTTAGGTGTTCTGCCTAGATGAGGGAGGGAGGCATCTCCAAAAGGTGATTTTTTTGGCAGCTGTTATTGTTAAATTTCTGACTGAAAATATTAGTAATGCTCTATTGAATACATGGAGAAATCTGAAAACCAGATCTGAATAAATGCTTGACTTTGACATATCTGAGTCTTTGGGTTTGAGAACAAAAAATGCTGACTTGTGTCTGTAATTTATGACATTTGGAGAATTCTGAGAGTCAGATCCTCACTCTGACAAAGTGTTGCACTTATTTCTGTACAGATTAACTTTACATTATAATTCTCAAAGAAGAGAATGCAGATATTTATGCAGATCCTTTTTTCTCTTAACACTTTTATCTACATATACCACATGCAATGGCAAAACACTTCAGCTTATTTCTATTTGCTGTGAGTGGAAGGAAGAACTGGAGAATGGCTTAAGAGCTGGAGGTGCTCAGCTGTTGCTGGATAAAGAACATTCAAAGTGCACAAACAGAAAACAAATATTCTGGCACTCCAAAAAAATTGCAGATTTCTTTTCTAGAAGGCATTTCAGAATGCCAAAAATAGCAAAAACGTTCTTGAATATACAGAATTATAGAAAAAGGTGATCCAGTTCATTTTATGGAATTATTAAAATAAAAGCAGGTGTTTTCTAGGAACAAATGAAGTTTTGCTGACCCATACAACACCCAGACCTCTTGATGTTATTCCTGTAAATGTGGATGCACAAACTGAACTTGATTAATTGTCCAGTAGAAATCCAAGTAGAAATCCTTGTGTAATGGAATTACCTGAAAAATAGGTAAATGCAGATTAGGTCTGAAGAAGAAAATCAAAGAATTATTATACATATAGAGGGACATAAAAGCAGGAGAATAACAGATTTAAGGTTAAATATGTGAGTGTTCTATTAAAGGTGAGGTGACGTCAGCTCTCTTGATTTTCAGTGGAAGATGAATTTGTGGTTGGGCCAGACAACTCTGCATTGTAGCCATGGAGGAAGAATAGATTGTAGATGTGATGAAATAACCTGGGAATCTCATCCCGAGGCCTCCTATCTTTTGAATAATTTCTAGTACGAAATTCACTTTAGAAATGCATTAATTCACTAAAGAAATGCATTAATTTCTCATGTCAATACAATATTGAATAGACTCCTGAGCAATATCTTGAAGGACTGTAAAAAAGGGAAGTAAATACATTTTATAACTTTAACATAAATATGTATAGTGTCCAATAATGTGCACAATGCTCAGATACAGTATGGAATTAATATTTAATCATTAGAACTTGCTATCAATTATTAAACATTTCCACACTGGAGATTTTTAAGGACCAGCTCATAATAGGAATTAAAAAATACCAAATACTTCTGAGTCACTGTCTGCCCAAACGACTGTTTTCAGAGTGACTCATTCTGATGTATTTAGCCCATAAAAGACCAGCATTAAACCATTCCTGAAAATGCATTTATATCCCTTGGCATCAAAGTTTTGTCTTTAAACTCACTGTGAACTATAACACTTGTCTTATAAAAGCCCATCAGTTGACCATTACTGACTCTTTCACAAGAGAAGATGAAGATTTCTTGTAAAATTTATTTCCCCATTAGTTACAGGGATTTCTCTTTTCCTGAATGAATCATTTCTACCTCACGGAGCCAGGTTCCCATAACATTTTTCAAGGCAGTTAGGGGAATCAGACAGCAAAGCACTTAGAGAGCAAAATCTGTTTCTCAGCACAGCTTTAGAGTTTCCAATGAGTTGTTTTCTTCCTTCTTACCATGAAATGCCTGGTGCAGAGTTTCAGAGGATCGTGGAATGGTTTGGGTTAGAAGGAGCATTCAAAATCATCTCGTTCCACCCCCTGCCTTGGGCAGGGACAGCTCCCAGTGTCCCAGGCTCCTTCCAGCCCTGTCCAACCTGGCCCTGGATACTTCCAGGTATCCAGGGGCAGCCACAACTTCTCTGGGCACTCTGTGCCAGGGTCTCACCACCCTCCCAGCCAGGAATTCCTTCCCAATATCCCATCCATCCCTGGTGTCTGTCAATGTAAGCCATTCCCTGTGTCCTGTCCTGATGCCTGGAAGAGCTGGAACAGAGGCTAGACAGAGTTAGAGGAATAAAGGACATTTATTGAGAGGTCACCCCCAGACAGCTCCAGTGCTACAAATCAGGCTCTGTGTGGATGGCTCCAAAGATNTCCTAGCCTGTTTAACTTACATCTTATTTTGGTCCTTTTTTCTGTACCCTTACGAGAAGTAACTGCCCTACAGCTGCCAGCTGGGATTCCTTTGGAAATTCCTCACCAGCTGCTCACTCCTCTTTTTAACTTGTCCCTATTTATTTGGCAGCTGGAAGGAATTGTGGAAGCAACATCCCACCTTCCTATTCAGGTTACAAACCCTTCTCCAGCCTCAGAACTCTTCTCACTTCCCTTTGTAGTCACTGAGGGGAAATGGGAGAAGATGTTCAGGGATCCTATGAGACACATGCAGCTCTCTGGAGCACATTATTATTTATAATGATTTGACCTCTGCAGGCTGAAAAGGCAGAGCAGGGCTATTTCAGTAAAAACCAGCACTGGAGATGTTATAAATAGTCAGGTGTCTCTCAGTTTGTCCAGTTCATTGCTCAAGCTCCTAAATCTCTTCCAAATTATTGCAGTATTTTTTTTCCCTAGCCATTAATCTGTCTTGTCTGCATAGCAGAGAAGGAACAGCCTTATTTTATGTTTTGTTGTGAAACAAACAAAATATAAATAAAGGCCTGGAATTACAGCTGGACTTAATCCAGAATGAAACTCACAGTTTAAAATGGAATGTTCAAAAGACAGCATTTAAGCCCTTTTTATTAACGATATGCTTCTGAATAAATAAAGGCTTTAAAACCAATGCTAATAATTTTTCTCTCAAATTGTCAAAGTTAATATTTGACTTTTAATAAGCATTTCACACTCCCTTCACTTTTTTTAGACAATTAAGAAAACTGAGTGTCACCTCTTTTCCAAATATATTTTCCAGTCATTCTGCCCTCTGCCAAAGAAAATCTTGCCTATTTCTAACTGTGTAAGATAGAAGAGAATGTCTGGAGCCCATCAGCCTGACAGAGACAATAATCTGGACACAGAAAAACAAGGAAGAGCCCAAAAATCTTTCTTAGAATCTTTAGTAAATCTAAAAATCCTCTCTCTGTTTTAGCCAACAAATTAGTAGTAGATTGAAGCTCAGTCTGTGTTGCTTTCCTTCTCCACTGGCCAAATATCCTCATTTATTTCCTGGGAGCAAGGAACTAGTTGGCTGCTACAAGAGTTCATCCTTCTCTGCATTGCCCAGTAAATTTACAAATTACAGAAAACAGCTGAATTTAAACTGTTCATAAGAGAATCAAAGTATGTGACAGAAATGGCAGTGCTGGTGCAGATCCTGATTTTTGTGAGAACAAAAGGTGGATGTACTCTAAATAAACCTGATGGGGTAATGAGGATGAGTTGGTTGATTTACAAGACTGGTACTGGCAAATATAAATACCAATTATGTTCTCAATCAGAAGCTGTGGAGTGCCGAGGCAAAAGTAAGACGTGTTTTAAGAAAATGAGGTTTTGATGTAACTTTTCTAGGTATATTTTCACAAAGAAAATAGTGGAAGCATTCTAAATTGATCTACAGTTGCTGCTTTCTATATAATCAGCTCTTTAATTATCCAAAATCTGTGTAGTGAAATCCTCACTTCCTGGTTTTAGAGGCTGCATAAAGGCAAGTAAAAAATGTATTGGCTATAAAAGCTGTGTCATGGAGATGTACACGAGCAATTCCAGGGACTACAATCAATGCACTAAAAGTAATTATAAGCCAAGAGACACAAAATGCTGGGAATTGCAGCTGTCTCGTTTGCTATTTTTTTTTTCCAGAACAAATATTCTGGAGACCTTTCTGGCTGAAAGGATGAAGAAACTGGAAAACAGAATGAAGCTCAAGACTTGGAAGGGAGTAAAGGAAGGAAATGCACTTTGCATTTTGGAATACTCATGAATAATTTATAAATAAAATAATGTGAGACTAGATGTGTTTGGAAAGACAGTAGTGATATAAATGCCATGGATAGATTTTTTTTCCCCCGTAACTTTTTCTTCCTACATTCAATTTTCACAGTTGAATTAGGGTTCCCATGACCCCTCTATCAGCAGTGGATGTCAGGCATGACTTTTGGACATTTTCCTACCCACAGCTCTTTCAGAAGGTCTGGTTCTCTGCATGCTCCTTAACCTGTTTCAATCAAGAAAAGATGTCTCAGGAAAGACCAGAATTTTGCTCAAGTGGATCAGGGAACTGGCAGAATTCCAGTGACAGACTTGGGGAAGAGCAGGATTACATAGGGGCACACTGTGGTCAGTGTGGCTGCTTGGAAACTCCAAATATTTAGATCATAGAGAAACTGGTTCAGGATACCCCAACCTTTGATTTAAACACAAGAAACAGAGCACAAGTGGAGATTTACAGGTGTTAAACTCCAGAATCGGTGTGCTTGAACAGGACAGACCTGCAGCATGGACACAGGGAAAAATAAAGGAATAAAACTCCAGTGGGGAAAAAAAAAGCTCTAATATCCTGTTAGAACTACTTCTCCTGCACAAGGATCAGCATCCTTTTGAATTAATGGAGAATGACAAAGTATTATTGTTCTGAGAAATCACACTAATGTCCCATTCTCAGTGTCTAGAGCCCGGGGAGAATAAGGTGCAGGACTGTCCTTCACTAACAAAATCATTTAAAAAGTTCATTTAATCATTTTATAGGTCCAGGAATGCGTCCCTTAAAAGTCTTAAAGTTGTCAGAAAAGTAATTTACTTTCCCAAAAACATGCCTATCCATTGGTTGCACAGCCCACAGGATTTCAAGAAGACCTGGAATATTTTAAAAGCTACTTGAAAAAGAAAACAATAACCCTTCACTACTTTTAAGAGTTGATCTCAATTCCAATCTTCTCAGAATCATTTTATTGTCTTTTCCTTTTAACTGCTACACTGCCATGTGCCTTTTTTTTTTTTGCCATATTTCTCTTATTCTTTCCTTCATGCAGAGAACTACCAGTGAACTCGAGGATTACTTTTAACATTCCTTGTTAAAAGGAATGGGATCGAAGTCCCCATGAATTTTAAAAGGATCTGTGTACATGGGCAGTGTCCTTGGTGGACAGTCAGAAAGGTCCTTATCCATAAAGTCAGAGTAGATCCAAACTATCCTGAGCAGGGCTTTGTGGTTAACAAGACAGGAGCAGGAAGGATTTGCTGAATAGGAATGGGATGAGTGGAATCTCAGCTGTTAAACCTTTCCTTAGGTGGTCCTTTGATGCAGCTTAAAAGCTCAGTCCTTGTATAAATGCCTGTTTCTCTTCACCATTGCAGCTTTCACTGCCTTTGGAGACAGTTTATATTCCAGTGTGGGTTTTAAAAGGCAGGTTGTGGTGTTCCAGGGTGGATGGATGGTCTAAGTGCAAGCAACTATTCTTTTAATGATACTTCTGTTAGGAAAATATGAACTCTCGGCTCTTGCTTAGACTAAACACTGGTCAAAATTACCTTCTGAGTGGTTGAGTGCTTCCAGTTTTCCATTTCACATGCTCATCTTTAGAGCTTGCAGTGGCAAAATCAAGCTCGACCTAAAGAAGTTTCCCAAGTCTCTGGCTGGGTTCTTCTAACAATAAAGGAACCACCTTGGAGATTTTAGGGTGCTGGGTGCCTCAGCCTTGTGTTCCATCCTGAGGTTTCCCCTTCAGCAGCCTGATCCTTTCCCACCAGAGCAAAGGCAAATCCACACGTAACATTGGTGTTAATCTTCACCTGATCCCTGAAACAGCCAAGCTGAGGTAAGCAGAGCTTTGTCCTCAAGCTGGACAGTCCATACAGCCTGCCTGTTCAGGACTTCAGGGAGTCTCCCTCTCTGCAGACATTCCAAACCCACCTGGATGCATTCCCTGTGTCACCTGCTCTGCGTGGCTGTGCCTCAGGAGGGGTTGGACTGTGTGATCTCCAGAGGTCCCTTCCAACCCCAAGGATTCTGTGATCAGGAGGAAAGGAGAATTTGCATGCTGAATGAATGCATGTTCAGTCTATTGACTGAAGATTCCTCAAGGTGTTCTTTTGCCAGCATGTGCTTCCTCAACTCCTCTGTGGGGTCCTACAGGGACATTCCCAGCCCTGCATGGTTCTGAGGTTTCTGTAGCTGGTGTGACCCATCCCCTCCACTTTTCAGCTCCTTTCAGCACTGCACAATTTGTAGCATTTGTAATAAGCTGGATGAAAACCATAAAATATCTTGTATCTGTGGTGTGATGGGAGCAGAGGGCAGAGAGCAGAACTTCAGCATCACAAGCACAAGGGAATTTAAACACAGAGGGGTGCTGCTTGTTACTTAAAGCATAGAGGGACAGAATGATGGAGTGTGTGAAGAATTGCAGGAGAAAAACTCAGGAATGAGCATTTCTAGCTGATAGTCTGGGGGATGAAATTCTAAAATCCATCTCATCCCTATATTCTGTTGTAAACATCCTGATAAAATGAGTATTTAAAGGTGCAATATTATCATTGTCCTCTTACAAATCTTTCCAGACTGAGCATCTTTTGTAAGTGAACAAGCAAAATTGAATAAACCACATGTCTTGGTTTGAAAAAGACAGGTGTCTGCTTAAGGAAGGTAGAAACTTTCCCTGAAATTGTACCCCTCACCTCCCTTTTCCAAATTATATAATCTTGAAATCAAGATGTTCTCAGGCAAAGATATGGGAATAGGAATAACAGTTCTTTGCTAGGAAAATTAAAATTAAAATGCAAAAGTATGAAAAGAAAATCAACAAAAACAAGCCCACTGCCAGAGCCAGAACCCAACCTGGCACCTGTTGGTGCTGGCAGCAGTCCCATGAAATGGTGGCTGCAGCCTCCTGCAGTGACAGGCGTGGCTCTGTTGGAGCAGGGATCCTGTCGGAGGGCGCAGTTTTCCTCTGAAGGTCCGGTGGTGTAGATGGGCCCGGTCTCTGCTCTGGGAATGCGGTGCAGAAAGGCTGCCTGTGCTGTTCCCAGGCTCAGATTGTATCCAGGTAGGAATGCTTGGCTCCTCCCCCTGGGTGGAGCATCTCCCAATGGGATGATGTCATTTTCTCAGTCATGCAGCGAGGCTCGATGGCCCAGGAACAGCAGAGATCCCCCTGCAGGGAGGATGGGCTGGGAGGAGATAAGGAACGCTGCCACACCTGGTTTAGCAGCTGCCCATTAACAGCAGATATCCCCCAGCCATGAGGGATGGGTGTGAAAGAGAGAAAGAAAAACTGCCCCACGTGGTCCCCACAGATGGCAACAGAGCACAGACCTTGGTTACATCTTGCACTGCAGCCCAGGACACCATGCTTTTCCCAGCTTTCATCCTTATCAATCTACTTCCATTGCCAACAAGCAATGTTAGAAACAAGCAATAAAATGGCTACGCCTGGAATCAATATTCAGCACAAAGACCATGAAAATAATATCTCTAAAAAAACATATATTAAAAAATCACTGCTTGTCTAGATGGAGCTGCCTGCGCACTTCAAGAAGGAGAAAGAGGATCCGTGTTACAGCAGATCTGTCATTGACCCTCTCTTCACTACAAGCAGTTGCATTTAATTAAATTTTAATGCTGCAATCATCTTTTCTCAGCCAAGAGGACAATGTGTTACTTCATATACTTACATTATCTCTGTAGTTATTTAAGAGCAGCACCCTGCCTTTATGTACCACCATTCCCGCACCTCCAATTTTTCTTCTGCGCCAGCACAAGGAAGAAGTAGAAAGTGGGAAGAGAAAACAGAATAATTTCTTGGGGAGGAAGATTCTGTGTGTAGGAGGCACCTCCTGCCTGCCTGAACTACACCTGAGCTCGTTAGTGGAATATTAATTTATCTTTCCTCAATTTCTACTTAATAGATTCAAGAGTCCAGGATTAAAATCCTCTCATCCTACAGCAGAACAAGGCAGATGACTCACATTTTGAGAGATCTATGTCTGCAACAACTGGGAAAACTGCATGAGGTTATTTTCTCTAAATCATAGATACCTGAATTTGGGGAAAATGAGGTCTACAGGGAAAAGGGTGGTGTTGAGGGACCCTCTGAAACTGGGAAACTCCCTCTGGAACCCTCTGACCCCCTTTCCTGGGCCAGGGGCAGCTCAGCATAGAGGTGCTACATGTTTCTGATGCATTAAATAAATGAGTTGGGGCACATAATTTGTTTCATTTGTCTTTATTTCATTAGAAATGCACATTATTGATGTTTTTCCCATCTTAGTATCCTGCTTGGGGAGAAATCTGAAGTCTGTTAAACTCCTCTGTTTTCCTGAGCATCCTGCTGCCCTGTCCGGAGTCACTCAGAAATTCTGCTTGTGTTCATCCGGCACAAGCCACTCTGAAATATATTTTATTTTTGATAGTCATGGAAAACACTTGCCAGTTTAAACAAGGAAAGGCTGTGGTTGTGTTCTGTGTGCTAGAAGGGGGAATTAGAAGCACAACACCTGACCCAGGTTGTTGGACTGCACAGATCTGTGCAGTTAAATACAGGATCAAGATTTTGCTTACAACTAGGTGCAGAAAATTTTTCTCATTCCTGGCAATGTATATAGATTTAAAAATACAGATATAAATATAAATATAAATATATAAATATAAATAATCTAAATATATTAAATATGAAAGATATTATATTATATATAAATATATTAAATCTAAATATAAATAATCTAAATATTCTCAAAGTCCAGTTACACAGAAATGTGATAAACCTTGATGGTTCCTCTAGAAGGTAGTGATTCATGCAACATTTATGGTAAAATATTTTATACACTCAGGGCTTCATTTTGTTCATTTAATGAGGGCAAAACCCCAGAAAAAACAACTGAAAGAAATGTCTGTGACTTTTAAATTCATATAAAAGAATAAACAGTTAAGAGAAAGTTGTGGCATGATTTAAAAAAAAAAATGGGTAGAATAATCAATTAATTGTGGTTATATTTATTAAAACTCATTTGGGGAGGTATAATTTAAAGATACAGGAAAAAGGTTCACCTGACCAAATAGAGAGGTCTGCAAAGGATATTGCTGTGCTGTGCCAGCTCCTGTGAGGTTTTTACTTGGATCACCTGTCTGTGAGCAGAGAGCAGAAGGAGCTTGGAAAGCAGAGTTCACCTCATAGAATTGTAGATGGCAAATGTACATTAGGTGATTTGCATCTTCATGATGAGTCTTTAGGAGGAACTCAGCGTGACAAGCCCGGCTATAAACATCATCACTGAAGATTCCTGAAGTCAGTTATGATTAGTCTCAGCTTTTGGCAATTTTTCCAAACACAAACAGCAAAAATACCTGAGAACTAGAGGACTTACACCAAAATGTGTAAGTGGAATCAGGTCCCATTTCTTCAAATTTTGACTTAAACCCACTTTAATAATTAAGCACAGAAATGAAATATCCTTTTGAAGCCTGTCCCCCTGCCCTTATTTCACTATGATGGCTGTCCTAGATCTGCTTGGATTATTGATGCTCTGGGTGAAAAACCAAACACAAGGAGCTCTGTGTGGACACATTGGTTTGGTTTTAACTCTATTAAGCACCATGTTTAATGATCATCTGAGCAGAAGCTCTGCAAGATGTGGGAGGAATTGACAAATTCCTGACTGCTAATCAATAAAGTGTAACTTCTGAAATCATGATGTGGCAGCTTTTAATGAGTATCTTCAAATCCCTTTTTTAACTGAGATTCTCTTTCAGCTTTTCTTTGTCCAGCCTTTTCCATATAGACTGCTCTGGACTGGGCTATGTGGGACAGGAGTGATTTTGCTCTAGCTTGGGGGAGCTTTGAGTGTTTTTCTTTGTTTATAAATGAAATAAAAAATTTCTTTGCTGCTCTGATCTGGTTATGGTACCTGTCCCTTCTGCCCTTGACCATCATGGCCATGATGAAGCACATCTCCAGTTCCCCCCAAATCACTTGGCAAAGGATGCTGGTGGTAATGGCAGCTGCCAGGGCCTCCGTGCTAGGAGAAATTCAGTTTTCAGGACTGCTCATCCTTACCTGAAAGTTGTTTCCCATGTTCTACAGAATGGATTGGTGTACAGCATGGAAATGGAACATGGAATTTCTGTCAGCCTTCCCATTACCTCTGCAACATCTAAACTGCACTCTGATGCAATTTCAATTCCTAACAGAGAAATATTAGCCATTATCCTCTAGTTTAAACACTATTTTAAAAAATCACCAAGTCCACAAAGCAGTGCAATAGTGTCTATATAAAATACAATTAAAATAACATACATGCACATACACTGACTGTGATTTTTTTTTAATCAAAAGTTGTTATCTCTTAGTTCCCTCAGTCCCTTTTTTGTGCAAAAAGGAACAGCTCTGGCCAGCAACAGGATCAGATTTTATCCTACCATGCCTCAGCTGCCAAAGAACCAAGACACACTTTGCTCCACAGAGTTTGCTCAAGTCATAAGTACTATTATAGAAAATCGACACAATAAATACTCCTTTGTTGAACTATTGGAAAATGATGGAGTTACAGCCTATGGAGTCCTCCTTGCCAACACTACAAAGAAATCAGCAATGCTTTAACATCCAGAGAGCACCTGGGGCGTGAGGAATCCCCAGCAACTACCTGGGAGAAGTGGAGATGGCTGTGACAGAATGCTGGGAGGAAATCACAAAGTTATGAAGAGTTAAAACACCTCTCTTAAACCCAATTTATAACACGCAATGTGCAGTCTGGAGCCTGGAAAAACGTTCAGCTTCTAAAGAATCCCATCAGAAAATGGCAGGTGAAATGTAATGGTGGGAGCCAGCAGAGACAGATTTTATTTGTTTATTTACTTATGAGTATGTAAGGGGTAAATACATGATGCAGAGATATATCCATACATGTATTTATATATAGGGAGGCCATGAAAGGGGGCAGCTACAATGAAATAGGAGGCAAGACACAGCTGAGAAGAACAGGCAGGTCCCCACCTTCCCAGCTGCCTGAAATGCTTTAAAAGATCTGTATTTTCACCACATGGAAAATCCCTTTCTCTTCTGCCCACCCAGGTTTCTCAAAGGGTCTCCAGGGTAACTCTTAGTGCCCACTTGGGTTTCTCAAGCAGTTTGCTGAGGCTTCCAATCCCTACAATATCGTGTGTAACTCTTGGGTCTGGGGACTATTTGAACACCTCATTTTACTCTGCTTTCACACCTAATTTAGGAGGATAATCCCCCTTGTCCCTCTCTCCCCAGTTAGCAGCTCAGCTTCTGTGAACCCCTTCCTGGAGATGTTCATCTCTCAGCCTTGATTGCAGAAAACAAAGTTCTGTTTTACCTCTCCCAGGGCTGTTCCCCACCCAAAAAGGATAAAACAACCGTGAATTTAAATCGTTCTTATCTACACCTTGCAGCATGACTATTCGCTATGGCATGTGAATTTATTGTCATGATAATGGCAAACTCTGCAAAACATGAAATATATATTTGTTATTCATATCTTTAAAATATTAGCTGGCACATACACAGTTTGGTAACTATGGCAACACTGATAAATTTGAAAATAATGGCTCTTATTTGCTTTGTACAAAAAGGTCAAGGACTGAACACTTGGAGCACAAACAGGAAGAACCAATTTTGAGGATTAACTGCTGGATTTGGTGGTGTTAGCATTCTCCATCCTGGCAGCATTCATCCCTGGACACAAGGGATCCATTAGGGATTCAAAAGGAAAAATTTCTCTCTTGAGCAGTAACTGGGAGAAATGAAATTTCCAGCTTCTATTAAATGTTTGATTTCCTCTTATTTTTCCCTCGACCTTTGAGTGATTTTATTTTTCTTAAAATCACCCTAATGACCTTAAAACTCTCCCAGAAGTGGGATAATAGGCTATAGCATGACTCCACATATGGACAAATATTGACAGAGAACATTCACATAGGAACTTGCTACCAGCCCTGTTAGGCCTCCACCCTAATTGCTATTGCCAATACCTGAGGCAGGTTTTTTATCAGAGAATTAAATATCCTGGCATTGCCTCATGCTGAGCAAACAGGGGCTGGAAACCCAGGAAAATAGATCTGGATGGCCTCAGTTTGGATATAACCTGGCTGTGCTGAAGTCTGGCATTTTATATGATGTACAGCCAATATCTGAATGGGCTTTAAATAAAAAAACTGTGTTTAAATCAAAAGTGCTAAGGATGAGTGGTGTCAGGGCCCGGAGCAGTTTAAATAAGAAATAATGCAGATACCCATGGCTTTTCCTATTTATATCAGGGACAATTTGCCATCAGCAGGACTTGTCTGTGCAAGAGAGTGCTCAGGGTGCTGAGTGGGAGAAGGAGAGCTCTGGGTTTCGGGAGAACTTCAGTAGATTCAGCAGAACAAAGGGGCAAAGCCCTGGCACAGATGGGTGTAATTATAAACCAAGAGAAACAAGGCACTGCCACTTGGCAAACAAAGGGAGGATGGGAATGCAACCAGGGCTCCACCTGGACTCAGTCCCAGAAGAAAAGGTTTTGATGAGGCAGAAGGTAGGAGAGAAATTCAGATTGGGCATCAGGAATTTCCCCATCACTTTTCACAGAAATCACAGAATTCCAGAATGGCTTGGTGTACTATCCCATGAACTTTCTCCTCTTAGTCAGCTCCCAAGCCCCCAGCCCTGGAAACAGCTGTAACCCCTCACCATGGAGATGGCCCTCCTAGGGGAATAAACAGATTCCCCCATGGATTTCTGTGCCACAACTTCCCCCCAGTTTCTCCTTTCCCTGTCCCCTCACTGTGTGACCACCCTCCTTCCCTGGAGACCAATTCCCTCAGCCCAGCCCTTATCCCTGCCCCTATCCCTTCCCCTTTAGCAGCACCCACACCCCGTGCTGGGGCTCCTTTCCTGGCCAGGTTTGCCCTTCAGTGACTGCGATATTCTGCTGGAATAAAACCTTGCCAAAGGGCCTTTCTTGCCCCTATCACTGCAGTGAGTGTTGAGTGCAGGTCTGACTGCACTGCCTGAGTGTTAACTCAACTTGCTTCTCCACAGCAGAGGTTTGCTGGGAGCAGACGTCCGGCAGCAGCAGCTCCTGCCATCCCTACACCCACATTTATAGTTTGGGTAGGAAGGGACCTTAAAGATCACCTTGTTCCCATCGCCTGCCATGGGCAGGGACACCTCACACTGAAGGGAAGGTTCTGATGGATGATTAAGCAGGAGGGGCAAGGTCATCATCTCTTCTCTGCACACTCTGGGCAAGGAAGCACATTACCCTGAGGGATCCCACAGGATATTTGGTAGCACATGTAGAGTGAAAATGTAGAGATCCTCTTTTCTGCAGTGTTAAAAACAGGTGAGATTGTGCTCAGCTGCTGCCTATGGAAGGCATAATTCATCCAGTCAAGACTTTTATAATTATTTTTGAGTTTGATTGCAGGGTCTGCAGGGTGGATCTCTTTAATATTCCTCTTAGTGCCAATCTGAGCAGAGCTGGGCATTAACTCCATTTCCCACTGGCTTCCCAGTGCTTTGAATCACCAGGGATGCAGCTGAGGAAGAGGAGCAGCTTGTAAATCTGTCACAGCAGAGTTTTTCCTCTGCTCCCAAGCACTCTCGTGCTGGATCTTGTGCTGGGTGTAGGGATCTGACATGACACAGAGTGACAGCTGTGTCAGTCTGAGCTCTCATGCCCCAGCCTCAGCAAGTGCTGGAATGTTTCTTTGAATTGAATTGTAGTTATCTCAGGTGCTTGGCGATTTCAAACACTGTGTGTGTGTGGGGCACAGTCTTTCTAAAGATTATTACATTTAAAAAAAACCAAACTATGGAAGTCATCTAATCTAATTTTCTGCATAGCAAAAGTTATCAGTGCTTCCTAAATTAACTCCTGTTGAAATAGTACTTGTTTATGAGGGGAAAAAACCCAAATTAATGCAAAACCCCCCAGAAGTAGGTTTGGTTTTTTTTTGCATGCCTGAAGTCCCTGATATCCCAAAAGTAGTTGTTACAATTGGTAGCTAGATCCATATTGTTCAAAAAAGACAAAAGGTGGACTTTGAAAAATAAATTTAGAGCAAGTTTATATTCTGGTTCTGCTTTACCCTTGATATTCTTTTGGTTATAACTTCCACTTTTACTCTGATTAAATAACTGCTAATCAATGCAATTTTTGCATGATCAAGAGAGAAGAAGGATTGTTGTTTTGTCACCATTTTGCTTTTAAATAAACACAGTAAAGAACACATCAGTCATTTAAAATGGTTTCTATTTTCTAACTGCCTTTGTAGTTTTTACTACATTTTACTACATTTACTACTTGTTTTACTATATAAATTTTGAATATTATTATAACTGTTTGCTCAAATTGTGTTTTGTTGGTTATTATGCTGATTGTATCAATGGCAGGGTCACTCACTCTGGATTACATTGTGACATCACAGACTATTGCTAGCTGAGAATTGTTTGTTGAAAGCACAAATTATTCCTTTATTGGCCACATTTATTTACTTGGCTTTGTCATGACACGGGTCACAGGTTTTCAGAGAAAACAAAACCCAGGATAGGTTTTTGGACACAATTTGTAAACCCATAAACGTTTAACAGTGCAATTGATGAAGTGAAAATAGGATCTTGTATTTCTTACAACCTAAACCCAAGAGTGAAGAGTGTGATTCCTGCTCACTCATCAATAAAAATTAGTAGGAAGGACCCCAGACCCCCAGAAAATACCCATTTATAGGTGTTTCCTGTAAATGTCTGTATTCCTAAAGTGAGGAATAAAATTAAGCATGTTGAGAAAAATATTTTCCTTTTGGGAATTCCAGCCTGGGGCAGAACAGATCTGAGACAAATTGGAAAGGGGGAGAGCTCTGCCATGGTGAAAGAACTACACCTGCTGAGCCCAGTTCTTTAATCTGCCTTTCTAGAGGCTTCTGGAGAAGGAACATCCAGACAGGTGTGAAATCAGGGCTGGCAAAATTCCCTATGGAAAACCTGGCTTTGGGGTTTGGCTGGAAGTGCAGTGATGGCGGCTAAGGTGACAACAGTGCAGAAGGGACAAAGGATTTCTCTTTTATGCTTTCCTGAGGTAGTGGATAAAGAATTCCTGCTTGGGTAGCTCCCTCAGCCTCAGCAGACTGGTGCTCCAGCCCCATTCCCAGCCCCATTCC
>VWYI01041691.1:0-18227 GCA_013399455.1 Anthoscopus minutus
ATGAAGTGTTCAGTGTGAACCTGACCAGATGCAACAGATGACCAGAGACAGCATATTTTTGAAGAAGCAGTGGTGCTCTGAGGGGAGTGAAGAAGACTCTGTGTTTCAGGGAGCAGAGGAAAAAGACTTGTATTTTTTAGAGATGAAGATGATTGTAGACATTGGTAAAGTGAGTNGTATTTTTTAGAGATGAAGATGATTGTAGACATTGGTAAAGTGAGTCTTTGCCTTTGAACAGCCCATCTTTAAAAAATGACACCCCATAAGTTGATAATGACCCATTGACTCAATTGTGAAAATGGGGGGAATTTCACAACAGCAGAGTTTTTTCTAAACCGGGCAGCTGCTGTTTTGTGAAGATGCAAAGCCACGAGAAGACTGTGAACATATCTCCAGAGTGTTGAAAAGGAGCACTCCTCACCCTATGCAAATTGAAGAAAGATTATTGTAGAAGTGATAACTGATTTAAAAATATCAGATTTTGTTTTATGTTGTCAAGTGGAAAAGAAAAAATTAGGCAGGGGAGAGAAGTGTTCTAGAAGTTTCATTTTGATTTTTCCTTTTCATTTTTTTTAGTTTTGTTAATAAAACTTTCTTTATAGTTTAAGTTTGAGCCTGTTTTCCTTTCTCCTAAAATCATATTTCACAACAGAGAAATGAGTAAGTGTACTGGTGAGTTTAGCTAGTCCTAAACCCACAACATCATGCTAACAGAGATGTACTATGGAAAGGCTAACTTGTAAGCCCCAGTGAGAGGCCCATTCATTCAAAAGGCCCATGGTTTTATGTGCAATGGAATATCTTCCTTCTTTTGGTTTAGTACAGAAAATATCATCTCTGTGGGGCTGATGGGGCCTGGAAATCTTTCCTGTGGAAACACAGACTTCACTTTTTTCAAAATCTCTAGGACCAAAGTAAAACATTTTCAGCAGATTATTATTGTCATAGAAACACTGCTGTAGGTGGAGCTGGAAGATACGGCCAAACAACCTGCTTCAGTAAAGTGCTGTGGAAATAAGGCCTATTTTTGTTATGTTGGTTGGTTGACTGGTTGGTTTTTTTATCTTTGGAAAACTATCATCAAAAATATTGATGGAAATAGAAGTGCAGACAAAAGATTTTTAAAAGCCTACACACTTAGCACTAAGCAGCATGGAGGGAATATAAAGGGAAAAATCTCACATAAGAAAGAAAAATTTATGAAATTCCTAAGTGATACTATATGTTTCAGCTTATTTAGACCTCAAATGGTCTCAACATTTAGGATCTTGGCTGTCTAATTAAGTTTGATTTATCTACATGGTTTCTTATACCTCATCAGTGATATGGAAAACCAGACTAGTTAAGATATTAAAAGTGCTGCCATCAATTTAGCCCAAAGGAAAACAAGTAGATCTCTTCATTTTGGTCCCTGCAATGAAGGCAACTTTGCTGTGGTAAGTTCTGAAATTGCCCTTATTGAGACAAAGGAAACTATTAAAGAACACGTATAAGAAACAAGTTATTCTTTCTTGAATTAAATGTCATACCATTAACAAACTGGTCTAAGGAAATTTAGACTGTGCTTGCCTTTTAATTTATTTTTCCAAAACCAAAAAACTTACTGTAATGAGAGTGAGAATTATTCTTCTTGTTCTGCAGCTATCAGGCAAGAATCCTTCAGGACTTATAAATGAACATAAAATAAAAAATCTGCAACTCACTTGATATTCATACTTTTGTACAGACTAAAACCAAGTTTGACTTACAAACATAGTTATATAAGAATAACCTCTTTCTTTAGTATATAAACTGAACCAGGATTTTGAGCAAGACAGTCTAAAATAAATTGTCCTGTGGAACCAAAGCACAGATACATACTTGGCTGTTCAGAATGAGTTAACCTGATTCCAGGATCCATGACATTTTATTTTCATACCTATCTCATTGTTCTGGTTTAAAGCAAATTTTGGGAGGAAACTTCTGAAGTGGTCTCCTCTAAAAAGCAGATTTCAGCCGGATCAAAAAAAATAATCTCCTTGGGGAAAGGTGGAAAAAACTGTTAATTTAACAAGTATTCACAGATGTGAGAAAATGAATAATATGAAACAGAACCTCTCACTCTTCTGAAGAGATGGCAAATTCAGAGTCCTTGTTGTAGGGCATAGCTGGTCAGTCCCTTCTGTGCTGGAAAATCTTGTGTCCCAGGCCCTGGTAGGCCACAGGTGTAAGTTCCCACACCTGGATTTTTGGTCCAGACCAGGCCTCAACACTTCCAGAAAAAAAAACAAAATCCTGGGAAAACTTTCCTTGCCATAACTAATGAGGAAAACCAGCAAAAAAAAGCAAAGAAAAGTTGCCTGCCTCTCTGTCTCACTGTGCGTGCTGCACAGTGCACAGTGAGACCAAGGGATGCAGGGCAGTAAGGTAAGGCTTCTGCAGACAAGCTGTGCACCACCACTTGCCCCTCCCTTCAGTCTCAGGTCTAGTCTTAAAAGCAGAGAACTCAATATCCAGCATAAGCAGAACCAGGGATACAAGCATCATAAAGTCAGCCTAGGACACTCATAGATTTGGAATATTCCACTATGTTGTAAATATATCTTAATGTAGAAAAATCTCGTGCATGATATGATATATCATACTAATACATCAAAACTGAATGTAGCATGTGAAATTGAGGTCAGCTTTTTCGCTGCCTGAGAACTATTATATGTCCAAAAGAATCATCTGTTTTGAAAGAATCAGTGAAGTTGTTCAATGTAGAAGTGTACAGTCTTCATTCATGCAAAATTTAACTGAACATTTTTATATTGCAAATATGTGCACATTTGACTTCAATGTCTGCATTTTGAAAGGCTTGAAAATAGACTTAAATGTCTACTTTTTTATGTTTTCTGTATTAATTAAACATAAGAATTAAAAAACCTTAAAATGGAAACAATAAAAATAAATTTTAAAACTGAAGTGTTTGAAGATTCTCTTAGTCTACATGTTCTTTCTCTGTCAGAAAATGGTGTTATCTCAGTTTACACCAACTGAACTATTAAATCAGAGTTTCAGTTAGCACGGAGGCAACCAGAAACAGGACAAGGAGACAAGACCAAAGATGTCATTCATAGACAGATTAGTGTCATATACAGTTAGAAAATAAATATTCCACAATGAGGAAGAGAGTTTACAGTCAGCAACACTCATAGGATGAAGGGGAAATGAGGAAGCCTTAAGATGCAAAATGAGTCTCTATAGAGAACACTAACAGGCTAAAATCTGTCAGACTTGGTTGGTTTTGCTGGTGAAATCAATGTTTTAACATGGAACTACAGAAAAATAGAATTTCCTGGGTTGGAAGGACCCATCAGAGTCATCTAGTCCAACTCCTAGGCCAGCACAGGACACCCTTATAATTACACCATGGGCCTCAGAGCATTGTCCAAACACTTAAACTCTGTTAGGCCTGGTTCTGTGGTCACTTCCCTGGGGAGCCTGTTCCAGCCCAACTCCCCTCTGGGTGAAAAACCTTTTTCTAGTCTCCAACCTAAACCTGCCGTGACTCGTGTTCATGCCATTTACCCAAGTCCTGTCACTGGGCACTGCAGACATCAGTGACTGTCCCTCCTCCTCACTAGAAAATTGTAGATTGTGATGAGTCTCCACCCCACCAGCCTGAACAGACCAAATGACCTTCTCATACAGCTTGCCCTCCAGACTGTTTATCATCCTTGTGGCCCTCCTTTAAATGCTCTCTAATAGCTGAATGTCTTTCTTACATTGTGTACACCCAGAACTGCCCCCAGCACAGGAGCCAAGGCTGCCCAGATCAGGGCAGGACAATTCCCTCCCTTGCCCGGATGGAGATGCTGAGATTGATGCCCCCCAGGACAGCACTGTCCCTCCTGGCTGCCAGGGCACTGCTGGCTCATGTTCAACTTGCCAGGGACCAGGACCCCCAGGTCCCTTTCTGCAGCACTGCTTCACAACACCTCATTCCCCAGTCTGTCCTTATATTCAGGTGCCCCATACCAGGTGAAGAATCCAGCATTTGTCTTTAATAACTTCATACAATTGCTGACTGCCCGTCTCTCTAACTACTCAAGGTCTCTCTGCAGGGCCTCTCTGCCTTCAGGGAAATCAACAATTACACCCAACTTCATGCCATGAGCAAACCTTCAACTCCTCTGTCCAAGCAGAAAGAAAACATCTGACATCTTAGAAAAGCATAGAAAGTGAACATACAGTAACTCGGCAACACTTTTAAGAGCTAGTTAAAGCGAGATCTAGATGTATGCGTGTTGCAACTGTTTTGAATTTATATTTACCTTCTTATCATCATTACAAAAGAATGATAAAGAAGATTTTAGCACTGTTTTTTTCTGGTAGAGAGAAAACAAAAGTCAACCCCAAAGTAAATAGCCACCCCTGCGAAGGGATGATAGTTTACAACTACAAAGCATAAAGCTTACTCTTTTCACTTGTGTGATTAAGAGACAGGGCATTCAAAAGACTTAAAATAATCCATGCAAAGTTCAAGTGTTTCAGATACTTAGGAGTTATTTCATACAGGTCTAAAAACACAGACTCTATCATCACCTGGCAAAACAGCCTGCCTATTTGCTTTTTAACTAACAGCTGTGGAAATGCTGACCCTTCTTCAGTGGGCACAGGCACATGCAACAGATTCTCCCATTAAGCACTTGCTGAACTGATTTCTTGATAGAATTAGGCAGATGGGCAGGCCAGGCATCAGTGGGAATGGGACATTTAGAAAAGGCTGCAGCTGTGGGCAGCTACTTGTGAAGAGCCCCCACAGAACTGCACTGATGTTTTCTTTCTACTGCCCAGCGAACCTGACAGTGCAGGGTAGTCTACCCTTACAGACTTCCAGTGGGGTACTGAAATTTCCACATTGACTAGAATTTAGTAAATTTTAATTCTATTTTATGGCAAGATAAAATGAAAGTCTTATAGAAAATTTTTAAACAAAATTAAATTACTTTTAAAAAGTAAATAATTTAAAATAATGGCTCGCAGCTGAAATGAAACACTGGGGAAAAGTGACATACAGCTCATGAACCAGCAATGCAAAATGTCTACAGGCATCCAGAGGTTTTCCTAATTTTAAGAAAATAAAATAGATTGTCACTGCATTTAGTCTATTCCTGGTATTTAGCTTCTTCCCTAAATGATCACTACTTTTTTTTTCCTGTAAGTTCTTATATGGTGCCAAGTCAGAAACTAGATGAAAGTATACTTCCATTCCCTCACTCAATCAAGCATCAGCTTAAGCAGGCAGTGAAATATCTGTGGCCTAGGTGGTGCTTCAGAGCATAAGGGCAGAGCTGTTTTCCAGCGGGGGTATATCACAACAGTTGATAAACAGCAATATATCCTAAAATTATCCTTTAGGATTCTAATTCAGTAAGAAGGATTTGCTTGCTTTGCTGAATCAGATACTAGGTCACCAGACAAGCTACAATATAGGTTGAAAAACACCTGTTTTCACTTAGGAAGAAAATTCATTAATTACCTTCTCTGGGTCATAAGATGAGAACCCTGTTTCCAGGGAGGAGTACTTTTTACCATATGACTTTTCTAAGTCCTGTCAGGAAATTAAATACATCTTCTCATCCTGTCTTTGAGTTTATGTCTGCTTCCACAATTTGCTTACATTTGTGGTGACCCAAAATGTGTGGACTGTGGAAATGCTTTGTCCTGAATCTCTTTTGAGGAGGGAGATCAGAACAAGAATGTGGTGGAAGAGCTTCCCTTGTCTTACTTTTTTTCCAGTGCCTGGATGTCCTATTTTTTAGCAAAATTCTGATTATGAGTTCATGTCTGCCTTCATGACATTTATTTATAATCTCCCTTTATTGAATTTCTTTCCCAGTTTCAGCATTATTCTGCGCTGCTTCTGCAGTTTTTGTTATGTGCTGTTAATAATAAAAACTATGTTAGGCAGCTGAATTTTCCAAAGGTCAGATCAATTTAAAGTTTCACCATGTAGATTCATTTCAAGTTATCCTAACCAAAGCAGTCCAGATCCCAAAAATATTTGGGTTTTCATCTGTTGACTTGTCGCAGTTCAGCGTCCATGACCTCAGGACCGGGGCAGCCGGGAGTTGTGTGGCAAAATTAAAATAGGGGTGAGTTTGAGGATATCCAGAAAGGAAGAGTGGTTAATGGCAAGCAAAAATAACAGAAGGGAGCAAAAGCCATACACAGCATGGAGATGATCCTCGAAGATGGAGCAGTGGGACAAACACAGTAATATATAAAGTACGGTTGACAGTACAGAGTCAATGAAAAATGAGAATTGGAAACATAACTATATATAGAAAACATATCCAAACAATACGAAACAAGAACTAGAAACATTGTTTAATATGGAACAACAACATTAAAATAATAAGCCCCACGATCCTGTTCTTCTTACTGTTAACTAGCTAGATGGTTTTCATCTCAGCATCCTGCTTCCTGGCCTTAAGTTGTTGCTCCCTGTGTGATCAGTCAAGGCCAGCCCCTGTCCATCCCAGCCAGCCTAAGTCCCACATTTACTGCTTTCCGTTTTCACTTTAAGTGAAGATATCTATATATCATACTGATGTTACTCTGCTGAAGCTCTGTGTAAATCTGTATTTTGTCTCTACAAACATGTACCTAATATTTTAAAACTGGAACAGGAAAATACTTCCTGTAATAATACTGAAATCTATTGTCTCCAATGACGAAGGTATATCATCCGAAATATAATATCATTGGTGTAAGAATCTGAAAAACAAGTCTACAAAGTGCTAAGAAACCCACAGTACAACAGCTGGAGAATAGAGGGTTGTATACTCAAGGAAAATTACCTGATCTTAAATCACTGAATTTCTTCTTAATGGATAGAATTGCCTCTAAAAAAATCCTGCATAAAACAATGTGGAAAACTGTGATTCAGTTTTGTGTAAGTGTTTACACATTAAAACTTGCAGTGAAACAAAATCTTTGGAATGCTTCTCTGAAGGGAACAGACCTTGCCTTTGTGGCAGATCCCAAAGGTCTGGAACTGAAAGTAGCAGCAGTGCCATGAGCCAGGCAGAGATGTTCCCAGGGATTGTAGGCAGTGAACTGTGTATCCCACGGAGAGGGGCGCAAAGGCACCAGGCAGAGAAACAGGAATATATCAAAATCTCCCTGACAGCAGACAATGTCAAAATCTGTCAGCATTATGTCAAGTTTAAATTCAACCAAAACTGAAGAGGCTGAATAAAGAATATCAGTTTAGGCAGTATTATTTGTCAAGATATTATTCTATTAAAGGCAGAGGGTGGTGGAGAAGAGCAGTGGTGTGCGTTTAGCATGGAGCGTATTGTGGCGTATATCTGTATTGGGAAGCTCAAGCTTTTGGTTGCATGGGGGCTGCAAAAATTGCTCGTGTGATTGGGTTTTGACATTTTCTGCCATTTCCTGACAAGAAAACGTAAATTGAAATTTCTGATTTTTAGAATTATTATTTGCACTAAGCAATGTGTTCATACTTAAGGGATGAAGGTTGAAGAAATAGAAATCTGAATCATAAGGTGTTTCAGAAAATCTTAATCCTTCCCTCACTGTAAAAGTGTTGTGTCCCTGTCATCAGTGGGATTATGATTTTGCTCACTTATTATCAAGTGTATTTTAGGAGCCAGAATCAGACAGTAAACAAAACCATTCCAAGAAACAAGGAGTTTCAGAGAGCCTCATTTTTTTACAGACAAGGAGGACTAACACTTGTTAGCTAATATATGCAAAGATCTCACATTTAGCACCAATAGTGCTCTGATTTAAAAGCCCAGTTAATGAGAACATAAGTAAATATTTTGACTTACAATCATACTGCATTGGCCAGGAAATTACTGGTAAGAATTGATATCTTCTTTCTTCTGTTTGGGTAACTTTTGGTGAAATAATTTATTCACTCAAAGGACTGAGTTCAGAACAGTTTTAGCATACACTTTTCAATCCTGTAATACAATTTTCAAGCCCTGCCATTTCTCTTTCTGTATGAAAATTCAGTGTTAAATGTTTGGCTCTTTTCAAGTGATGTATGTTCATCTTAATGACTGCATAATCTGCTCTCTAACAGAAACACTTCATAGATTAGGAAAACAATTAATACTAACATTTTTAAAGAAATAAATAAGTGATTCAGTTATTTTGAGAACAATCAAAAAACTTGATATTTTTCCTGAATATTTAGCAGGAATAAAACAATACTCAAGATGGTGGGGTGTGTTTTTGATTCTGTTGTGATATGAGATTAAGACTTGCTAACCTTATTTTTTATTTTTATCTTTAGGATAATAATGTTAGAAGAGGTGAAAGATTAAATTTGAACCAACATACTTGAAATATTCATAATTTTGGTGGATGAATTTTACCTATGTTCTGGATGAAAAAGTAGCTATCCAAACAGAAGTGCTATTAATCTGGTCCATAAATAAATAGTGGGAAAACTGCTTGTAGAATATAGAATTTTTCCTGAGAAAATCAGAAATGGAAAGAAGACATTGATTCAACTTGATTCCAACTATTCAGTACTTAAAATTGAAAATTACTTTATATGCACAGTTAAACAGCAGAACCAGAAGATGAACATAAAGCTGGCTGTTGGTCATCAAACCAGGATGACTGTGGTGAACAAAACCAGTTGAAATTGATGCATTTCAATGTAGAAAGAAAACTGAAAATTCTGTTGGTAAACAATGAGATTTTCAGTAACAACACTGCGATCACATTTGATGTCTGAGGAAAGATGCTTCATAACAGAATTTAATGAAATTCTGCCACAAAGTCTGTCAGACTCAGAGAGACTCAGAGGAGATCTCTTCTCTTCTCATTATCCAGCTCCCTGTAGGAGAGAGCTGTACAGATTAGCCCCTCACCCCTTGCACCCTTCCTCTGTGTGAAATGGGAAAAAATGGAATCTAAAGCATGAAAGAATGTCTGTGTCTGGATTCTTTTGGTTATACAATTGTACATGGTCTCAAAGGCTGGGTGTATAACAAATCTGAGCAAGAATCAGCATGGCCTTTCTGGAAGACTCCTGTGGGGAAGGATTTCAGTAAAAATAAAAACCCTCAAAACATTTCTTTATATCAAAACATTAAGGCTGCCAAACTGATAAACCAAAGTAAATAAATTAGAGAACAAATTTATCTAAATATCCCCTATGGGAAAACTACTTTCCACATGCAGACTGGGTTTCCTAAGATATATTGCAGAAGATCATGGAAATACACGTATATCACAAGAGAATGTCATACTTAAAGCACTATGAGAGCAACCATGCAACTTGCCCTGCTGTCACACACTCCCAGCTTATCCATATGCCAGACTTCTCTCTGACACTTAAGACAGACATGCTGAACTAACAGTAACCAAGTTGCTCAAACAGCTTTGAGGAGACACCCTAGGAACTGGTATTACTCATTTTGGTACTATGCATGGGGCAGGAAGGAAGTGCAGTATGGTTTGTGTGTTTCTTTACAAGTCAGTGTTTTGTAGGAGGTGTAACTGCTCATTCAGACAAACTCCATGAAGAAAATCTGTCTTCTGGTATGATATACCAGAGGGCTTCAACTGCATGGTCTGCCAGAAGAGGAAAACACAACATAAGATGACCACAACACAGAAAAATATTTATTAAGTCATTATAGAGTAATGTTGTGTTACAAATGGAGACAAGAGCTTAGATTTCTCAGACTTCTGGCACTAACTTTTTGGGGTGTTCTGCACCCTCGATTGCCATTGTTCACAAGCTATTAATTAAGATCAGGTCTATTACAAAATAAATTATTTATTGAATAGACGCAAAATTATCAGACATAAGATTTTAAACAGACAATTTACTAAACAGGACAACACAAAAAGAACTGCTAGTAGTACAGCTAGCCAACAAACAGTACAGATTAAGAGCCAATGTTAGAGACTTTTACCACAGACTTATAATGGAATACACACAAAGTCCTTTCCCTCCTTTTCTGGAAAAGTACCCACAAAGATGCATCCAAATTTCAGGGAGAAGTCCTACACATTTCTAGGGTGTGTGCAGGAGACTTCTGCCTACATGAGAGCCTGTGTAGCTTTTATAGTTTGCAAAGTGAAATAATAAATTCCAGCATCTTATCTCCCTACGTCTTGTTCTCAAGGCAAGATATTTATTGTCAACTGGGAGTTCCACTTCTGGCATCAGAGAGAGAGAGAAAACTCACAAGCCAAAGAAAACTCCCTGCTGGAGTTTGCAGTGTGAGGTGAAAGATGCCCAGAGCTATTGCACCAGCTGATGGACAGAACAGATAAGCTCTTCTGGTGGGGGAGTGTACTGCTACAGGTTGCCCCAAAAGTCTATGCCTTAAAGCTGTGAGGACAGGGAAAGTCCTTTAGGGGACTTTAAGTTTAAATGCCCAAGTGTTGGCAGTGGGGGGATTGCAGGGGTGGTCTCTGTGACATGAGGCCAGAAATGCCCCATACCAGGCATGGCTTATCCAGCTGCCTCCAACAGACTCAGCACAGGGCACAGCTGAGCCCCACAGCCATAATGGGAGTGCCTCTGAAGGAGCTTGTTTAAGAAAGGGTAAGGAACACTGAGCAGCAGACTCTGAGAGAGAACTGTAAAAAATACGTGTGAGAAACAGCTCTGTGAGCACCACAGTGAGGTGAGGAGAAAACAAGGTGCTCCAGGCGCTGGAATAAAGTTTCCTCTGTGGTCCATGGAGAAGACCATGGCTGGGCAAGTATTTCCCTGCAGCCCATGGAGGATGACACGAGAGCACATATCCACACTGCAGCCTGTGGAGCACCCTGTGCCACTGCTGTGAACATGCAACGAAGGAAGCTGCAGCACGTGGAAAGCTCCCCCTGAACAGGCTTCTGGCAGAGGTTGCAGCCCTTGAAGAGGAGCCTGTGCAGGAGAAGATGTTCTGGCAGAGCCCAAGTGGCAGTGGCAGTGGCCCATGAGCACCCACACTGGAGCAGGCTGTTCCTTACGGACTGTATACCATGGACAGAATCAATGCAGGAGCAGATGTTGAAGAATAACAAGCTGTGGGAAGGACCCACATTGAAGCAGTATGTGAAAACCTTTATCCTAAGGGAAGAATCCAGCACTGCAGGAGAGAATTGTGAGGAAGAAGGAGCAGCATAGACAGTGTTGTGGACTGAACACAGTCCCATTCTTCATGCTGTACACGGAAAAAGGCAGAAAAGTAAGGAGCTGAGCCTAGGAAAAAGAGGAGAGAGCTGATTTTTAATTTTTTCATTTGTTTCTCAAGTGATAATAAATTAAATAAATTTTGTTTAAAGTGTTTTAAGTGATAATAAATTAAATAAATTTTCCCCAAATTGAATCTTTTTTGGCTATGACTATAATTGATCAGAAGTCTCCTTATCCTTAACTCACATCCTATTTCCATTTTATTTTCTCCTCCTGTCCTGTTGAGGAGGAGTGAGATAGCAGCTGCACTGAGGTCTGGCAACCAGTCAAGGTTAACAGCACCACAGGCAAGGGGCAGGAATGTGCATGTGTGTGAGTGCACATGCCTACTTGGTGATGCAAGTTCACTTCCATTCACTTCCATTCACTTCCACTAGGATTTGAGCGCTTGGAGCTGCAGCACTTTTGTCTCTGACTGCAAGATTTCCCCTTTCTATAACATAATCCATCAGTGGAACAATTAACGTGTGCCTTACATTACATTGTGAGTAATAGGAAGTAATGAAACCAGAGCTGTTTTTTACTTTCAAACTTAACACAGTCAGCTGTAGTTTTTACCTCTGTTGCAATTAAAGAACTACTAAGTTTTTTCCATCAGAGTTCTTTTCTTGGAAGTCCTATTTTAAAAGATTACCTGGTTATATATTTTGATCCTTCACCCTTAAAGTCATTATTGGAATTGCATTCCTAAGTGTTTTCCAACTGCTATTTATTTTAAAATTCTTGTAAATGCTGGCAATCACTTTCTAAACTGAAAAGCTCTTTGTTTACCAAGGGAACACAGCCTGATTTTAGCTAAAACTCACAGGTACGTTTGACTCCCAGCCCAATTACGATGCACAGCAATCTTTGCAACACTTTTTCAATTTGAGAAAAGAGCAGACTTGCTAGATCTTGACAATCAAATCAAATAATTTATGATTAATGGCATGTCTCCAGCAGGAGAACAGAATAGCAAAGAATGTGCCTATTTGACAATTCCATAACAAATGTGTTTGTGAATAATGTTTTATAACACTGCTGGTGGGGACTGCCAGTCTTTCAAACTGAAATAAATTAACAAATTAATAGCAGGGCTTTTGGCTAAAAGAGTGAGGAATGACAAAAGGTTCTAATAAAACAATGCAGTGCCCAATTTACTTTGAATTTCCTGGGATTTCCGCAAGAGTGGGGGTTAACACACTTCTCCACACATAGCACTCACAAGAATACTGCTGCAAACTGGACCTTTCATCTAAAAAAGAAGTTGATGTATTTTGAATGACTCAAATTCTAGCAATTTGTCACTCTCTGTCCTTCACAGTTGTTGTCATTTTTGTGTAACACTTGTGAGTGTGATGCATGAGCAAGCTGTTCCTGCAGAACTACAGAAGTATAAGACATTAATATTAGAGCTGATATATTGTTGTGCATAAACCTTTTAAGCTGACATGAGAAGAAAGGGGTTGGTAACTAAGGAAAACCTGTATGGTGACAGGAATGTGACCATACAATTAGAAGAGTGAAGTAAGAGTGAAGATGATGAAAGCAAAGCAATTTACAGAAAGTCAGCAAAAAAAAAAGGAAAAGCAATTATTTAGGCATAGCACTTTGAAAACTATTAGGGTGATAATGACAGAATATGTTGAGTAGTCAATGATAAGAATATTCTTACCAAAATGAAAATGTATATAGATATGAGCTGAGGGAGATGATATTAATTCCAATACACCTGCTGTGAAATTCTCTGCACAGTCCAGATTCTGCACTGGCCAGCCAATATATGTCAGATGAGGGTGCACTCATCCTGATGAACTAAAAAGGAAATTATAGAACTTAATTGAAAGTGAAGAAGATACTGAAACAACAACAAAAAGACTTTGAAGATAAAATTTCCAGATTTCAGCCTCCCTTTTCGCAAAAAAATAAAAAATGTTAAGTTTGTGATTGGATTCTTCTTTGCTGGGCATATCTGCTCAGCAAGAAAGGTCTAAGCACACAAAGTGGAAATTACCCTTGGCCATCTTCTAATGATAAGTAACTGGTTTTGTAGACAGCAGAACATTAGATATTGTTGGTTACTTCAGTAAGGCTTTCAACACTGATCCTGTAAGGTTCTGACAAAGAATCACACAGAGAAGTGGACTGGACATTGTCTGAGCAGCCAGTGTACCCTTTAGCAAGTCTGTTGATGACACAAAGCTGGGACCAGCTGATAGAAGACAAAATGTCAATTATACATATCAGCCTGATAAATGCTTGTGGTGGCATCCAAAGGGGCCTGAACACACTGGAAAAATAAAAGACCTGACAAGACCTTCATATATTTCAACAAGGGGAAACATCAAGTCCTGCACAAGAAGAGGAAAAACATCTGGCATAAGGTAGATCCTGGCGCTGACCAACTGGAAAGCAGCTTGACAAAAAAGTACCAGGGACCCCTGGAGGATATAAGGTTGTACACAAGCCAAGGTGTCCTTGCAACCAAACAATCCAGCTAGAGGTATCTTGGGACACATTGGAGGAAGACTGTTACCAGTAGGTCAGGGGAGATGATTGTCTCTTCAGCACTGATGAGGCCACTGTCCGCTTCTGGGCTTGCCAGTGGTACAGAAGATGTAAAGCTAGTAGAGATAATGTCACAAAATGCTACTAGGATGATTAAGGGATTGGAGGGTCTCTCCAATTTGGAGGGAAAAGAGGAACTGTTCAGCATAGAGAAAAGCAGGCTTGGGGAGATAGGGAACTCAGCAATGTGTCCAAATCCCTGATAGGAGGGATAGCAGCCTCTTTTGGTGTGTATTTTCCATCCATGGATATATTTGAAGTCTGTTTGGATACAGTCCTGGACAAGTGGATATAGGTGACTTTGAGCAGAAGTGTTTGACCAGATGAAGTCCAGAGGTCCTACTTCAACCATTCTGTAAGGATATTGTAAGAGTTTCTGGGCCTTGCACAGCCTGGATAAAATGGAGGAAAGAAAGCTGCACAGCTCTGGGGCAATCACGAGTGCAGAAGTACAGCACAGAAACATTCTACTTGTGAAAGCTAAGAGCACTTTAACAGAACTGATCTATCTGCAACTAGTGATAGTATCATCCTAATACAAACTCGTCTTGTAGTCTAATATCTAAACCCAAGACTCAGAGGTAAGGTAAATGCAATTATAATTAATCATTAAATGGGAAAAAAGTATCTTCAGATCTATATGTATATTCAGATGTGTATATACTCAGTGTCATACAGGACTGCTTTACCCTGTTTATTGTTACTGTTTATTGTAAAAATCTCCAGTCACATGCAGCGTTGTGTTAGTTTGGAGCAGCCTGGCTTTTGGTAGCAGGGGGGAGGGGGTGTGGGGCCACAGGGGTAGCTCCTCATAGGAAGAGGAATAGAAGCATAGAAGCTGCAAGAAGGCCCCAGCATGTCCAACAGGGCCAATCTCTGATGGCTGAAGATGGACATGCTGCTGGCCCAGCTAGAGAGGCTGCCAGTGCCTCTGTGATGACACATGTAAGAAGAAAATCAAAACGGCGCACACAGAGTTTCTTTCCTGGAGTGGGGAGGCGGCACTGCCTGCAGTGAGCCCTGCTTGCCTGGCTGCCCTTAGCCAACCATGCTGCAGGCAAAAAGGACAGGGGCAGCAGCAGCTTCTCCTTCCCAGCACCCCGCACGAAAGGTTAAACATCACCAGTGCCACAGTGGCCACCACGGCCCACACGATGGTTGCAGGGCCCCATGGCTGGCACTGAAAGTGTGACGAGCGATTCCCTGATGCAGAACATAGATGAAATCAGCCTCTCAGCACTGCAGGATCTTGAAAAAATCTTTGCATTAATGAACGTGAAAAAGTGGCAGTTTGTCTTTGAGTCAGAGAAAAGGAGGAAGTGAGGAGATGTAAGGGAGATAATATGGTGGCACCAACATCAGTGGAAGAAGAAGGGGAGGAGGTGCTTCAAGTATCAGAGCTGACATTCCTCCGCAGGCCATGCTGAGGACTGTGGTGGAACAAAGTGTCCCCTTGTAATGCATGGAGTCCATGGATGGAGAGATCCACTTGCAGTCCATGGGAAAAGTGCTCACACAGGAGCAGGTGGATACCAGAGAAAGCTGTGATCCAATGGGAGACCCAAATAGAGAGAGAGAGAGACCCTCTGTTCCAGAGATAGAGAGGGAGGGCCCTGGCTTCCAAACTGGAGCAGCCCATCCCTCAAGGACTTCACCCTATGAATAAGTGACCCACATCAATTGACCCACAATTCTGAGATGACTGTTTGCCTGTGGGAGGGACCCCATGCCGCAGCAGGGAAAAGATTGCTCTCCCTGAGCAAACAGAAGATCTTGAGTGACAAACTGACCAAAACTCCCATGCCCTGCCTTCCTGCACTGTAGATGGGAAGAAGGGAGGGGCTGAAAGGGAAAGATATTTAAAAGGCTTATTAAAGCCTCCTCTGACTGTTAATAATAAATTTACTTTATGCCTTTCAATTTGAATCTGTTTTGCCCTTATAGTGTTTTTTCTCCTAATTCTTACCTCAGCTCATGAGCCCCTCAGTATTTTTTTTACCCTGCAGCAGAAGAGGGGAAGTGAATAACATTCATGGGTGCCTGATGTTTGGCAAATGTAAAACCACAACAAGTATTTATGTCCAACACACCACAATACATACATATAATGGTAGGGGCTTGTATGACAGGCAGGTAGAACACATACTTCTACCACTTCTTTAATGTTTCTTTGTTTGCTGACTATTTCCATGATTGAAATGGTTGATCAAGTAAGCTATTGGATAGTGAAGCACCCTACTTAATCTCTGTAGTACTTTTTTTAAACTGTTCTTTCTGATACTTCTGACTAAACAATAGGTTGTTTTAACATTCCTTCATTTTTAAGCAATTGAGGGAGGAGTGATTTTCAGAATTATTTATGTACCTTTAAAATTTTACCATCTGTGCATTTGATAGGACCAATGCAAGAGAAGTCTGGCATACATAACGACAAGGAAGGCTATCTCCTTAGCAGGAATCCTATGACAGCCTTGATAAACTCAAAAGAAACTTCCTTGATGGGGAGTCACTGTTCGGTCAAAGAAGTCTTGATGGGTGTAAGACAAAGAAACAGATGACAAACCAGCTTTCCTACTCCCACTTCTGTGGGAATAGGTAAAGAAAGAAAAGACACTCTCTACCTACCCACCCAGAATTCATTTCTTTGCATGGAGAGAGCAGATCCTCACTGGGATTACATGAATGACTCCAGAATGGATGATGAGAATAATCTTTGATGACCTTTAATCTTCAGCCATTGCTTAGCTCCACTCCTGAGAAGTAGACTGGTGAGTGTTGGACATGATATATTCACAGGCACATGCTTGAGAAAAGTTTTGTAATTGCATACTTGCTTCACTAGTTGGAATTCTGTAATAACCAGCAAGATATTTTTGTTTGATTTACAATTGTAACACACACATACTTCTAAACTTGCTTTCCCAGTGGTAATTTTGGATTGCCTTATAGTGTATATTTCTGTAGCTTTTTGCATGGCAGTTTACCTTTGATCTCCAGTATCCAATAGTTGCAGATAAACTAAAGACAAGCCAGTAGAAACAGAATTGCCATGCCCTCTGGGATTTCTGTCAGTGCTGTTTAGTGAATTACACAGCAGAAGAAAAGGCAAGTATTACAAGAACAAGTACTGCTGGAAACCTGCCCTGGAGAACAAATTTTGACATAGTACTTGTATCAGAGGTTCTGACAGCTTTTAATGACTGAGATTCTTGACAATATATATTGGTCCCTAAGACAATTATCAAGACAATTTATATGCTTTATTCTTCTAAAATGTTTCAGATATTAGAGATATCTTCTCAAAATATGACTGCTTCTCTCCCTAGGCTACTTCTGGTCTCCTCTGAGAATGAAGCTATGCTTAACTGTGACTGATATGGTAATTCAAGCTAACATGTGGGAAAGGGAGAACTAGCTTGTGCTTCCTTCCCCCTCAACCCCCTCACTCCACCCCTTCCCCTACGGATGAATAGAGTAATGAAGGTGCTGTTAGCATATACAGTATTTTTTCCATGTTAAGGGGAAATCTGATCAATAATTTATGCCTGTAAGTATTCAGTTGTCCTTCAGGGGACTAAGAAAAACAAAAATCTTTTTCTTTGATGAGAGAGTTTTAGATCAATAAAAGGTCAAAAATTTAAGGGTGGGGTAGATTGGGTGAGTCCTTTAAGCACTCTGCTGACATTCTAAGATAAAAGTGATGAAGGTCTCCAGTTTCTATGCTGGAAAGAGCCTTTAATTCCAAAATGCCATAAATTTTTAGGTTTATTTGTCCCCTTACAATGCTGCCAAAATCCCACTTCATGGGTGGCTTCAAATCAGGGCTCCATGACTTTATTTGTTAATCCCTACATAATTTCATCAGTTAATCTGTACTGCAGCATGCTTTTATTTTAAGTTATTTGCAGGCAATAAATGCAGGCTACTATGGGGTGCTAATAAAATTTCATAGAAAAATAGTAGAAAAGGGATCCTGTCAGTAGTTCCAGGGCACCTGTTCTTTGTAATGTACAGATGTCCAGGTGCTGACTGCAGGAGTGCTGAAGGGAATGGGGCTGCCTCCTTCCAGACAGCTGGTGCAAGACAGCTCCAGTGGACTCATTGCAGGGCACTGCTGAGTCCCACAGCCAGCAGCATTTAAGAAGGGAAACAAAGGCTGGACAGGCAGAGGAGGAAAAGAGAATGAACTAGCACTCCTCTTGAACATCAGGGCAGAGGAGGAGGAGCTGCTCCATGGTGGAGCATTCATGCTGCAGAGCCCGTGGTGTAGATACCCACAATGCAGACTGTGGAGGACCCTATGCTAGGGCAAAGAAATATTGCTGAAGAACCTGCAGCTACTGGAGATCTGAAAGCACAGCACAGGTAAACAGAAGGATAGAGCAGCACAGAGGAACTGCTGCTTAGTAACCCCCCTGTTGCCTTCTGATTTGAAATCAAGACGACCTGGTTCAGAGAACAGCAC
>VWYI01041696.1:7991-41705 GCA_013399455.1 Anthoscopus minutus
CTTCCACAACCCGTTCCTTTCCCTGGCCATGCCTTTCTCCTCTTCTAAGAGAGTGGACACATGGGCAAAACTTGTGTCAATGAATCTACAGGGCCATGGTTTTCTTCTAAAGGCCCCTTCCTTATGCTCTTAGTAACCTGCTTAGTTTCAAGCCTCTCTCAGTCTGGAATAGTTTGGGGAGATTTATGACAGCAATTCTTCTGGTTCCTTTCACAATGTGTTTTCCGCTATTCTCATCTATCGCTCTGCCAACATGCATCATTTATTTAATACCAGTCACTAGACACATTAAGCTTTTATTTTTTTTTCTTTGGCTTTTTTGTTGAGGACATTTCCGCCCCATACCTGGAGAAATCATGCAGGTAAATAACATCTGAGCCAACAGTCTTGGACCTGCCTTTTCTTCCTCCATCCAAAGCTTTCCAAGGGTATCAATCATTCCTGAACTAGGATTCTTCTCATTTTAATTATGCTAATATCGCCATAATTTCATTCTCGTTAACAGCAATTGAGTTTCAGTCTCTGCAGATGGTGAAGCTGGACAGTTACCAAGCCACATGCCATCTTGAGAGCAGGTTATGGACCAGTGCTTAGCCTGTGGCAGTGCTGCTCAGCACCGTTTCTGGGTTGCATCACTTCACTTTACCCATTTGTGAAATGGCATATGCCTTTGCCTCATACTGATTTTGAGAATTACAAAGGATACTTCTAAAAATAGAGAGTCCATTGCCCAGCTAGCTCATTCTTGCTACAGAACAACCCTGACTGCTTTGACAATTTCAGATGAAGGCCAGAGAGGAATTATGCTATTAATTTAGGTGGTACAAAGGGAACAGAAGATTCACAAGCAGCCTCAGGAGAAGACAAAGGAGAACAAGTACAAGTTGCACCAGGAGAAATTTGTTCTCAACATAGTCAAGACATCTTTTACAGTAAAAACTATCAATCACTGGAACAATCTCCCCAGGGATCTGGTAGAGTCCCCATCACCAGAGGTTTTCAGCATGCCATTGTATTCCAATGGGTACAAGATAATCTCATCTAAGATCCCTTCCCCATGAAAATTTGGACCACATGAACTTTTTAGGTCGCTTCCAACATGGGATGTTTCATGATTCTGTGGTCCTGTGGTTGTTGTAGGTGTGCACAGATGTGTATGTTACCAGAATAGATACCAACCCTCTGAACCTCCCCATGAGAGCAGGTGCAGTCCTCAAATCATGGCAGTGCTGATGGAAAGGTGGTTTTTCTCATCCAGCTTCTACTGAAATCAGGCTGGGGCTTCTGGGTATGTCCCTTCTTTTTCTCCCAAAATAAAGCTTTTAAAGGCTACATGGGTAAATTTGCATGTTTCCAATTATTCCTATGCCGTGGGACTGGCATCCAGTGCAGCCCCTCTCCTCACCATTGTCCAGCCTGGTAGATGGACCAGGGCTTGCTGCATCTCCTTTCTGCACCAGGGTTCTCTTCAAGGAAAGCCAGAATGGGTAGAGTGGGTGGTGAGCACAAAAGGAGTCACCCAGTAAAATACTGGGGTATGCAGAGGGTCCAGGACCTCAGTGCACGTTGTGAGGAACTACTCTGCCCCTACAGCACCCAGGGGAACTACAGCACTGGAACACAGCAGCTCCAGTTCCACCCAGTGGTGATCAGGTTTCCCAGATGTACGCTGGATAATCCACCACTGGCTGTCCTCACCAGGCCTGGTCCACCTGTTCCCTCTGGGAGCTACTCGCACATTCCAGGCACATTCCTCAGCTCTAAGCTAAGGGGACTTCTGCTGCTCCCTGACTGACAGGCAGAGGAAACTTCAACTTAAACCTGCCTCCAAGTCAGAAATCAATACAGCCTAAACCAACCTGCACCAGTTCTGCAGGAAAGGCCTGACTTTGAGACTGAAAGTGTGATGAATGGTTTTTACACGGATTTGATGCTTGGGTTGTTGGGTTTTTTAATCCAAGTATAGAGTCTGGTAAGGCAAATAGAAATTGTGATGGACTATTGCAGATTTATGGTCTGAAGAACATATTAAAATCTCTTCAGGAGAGGATATCTGACCAGCTTCTTGTTCAACTGTTGCATACTCCTACTCCATTTGACAGCTGACCTCCCTGATAGTCAAAGTAAGACACAGATGGCAGCTGCACAGCCGAGGTAAACATGAGATGGTCTCTGTGACAGCCCAGAAGAGTCATTGTTTTCCCATCCCTAAATCAGATGACAATCTAGGATCCCAGCCAGACCTATCTTTCCTGAAGCATTAAAAGCACACAAGGAATGAAGAGGCACTGTAGTCAAAAGGGTGAGAAACAGTCTCAGTAAGGTTTTCTATTGCAGTAGGTCTTCAGATACTTTTAGGATACACTTTTAATCCATGGCAAGGACTTTGATTTTCTTTAATCATTTCATATGTTGGTGGGGGATTAATTAAAACATCAGAGAGAGTCACCTTTTAAGGGCAAAAGGTTTTGAATTCTGCTTGCTGATCAGGGTGACAACAGTATTTATGCTGATGGCCAAAAAGGGCATTTCTGACTCCAATTCTATTTCCAGAAAGCATTAACTTTACCTCACCGTGCATTATTTGAATCGATGCACGTAGCCAGGGGTTGAATAAGACAGTTTCTCCACACTCCACGACGGAGTACCGACACTTACTAAATTATGCTGTTAAATACTGTAGTATGGCTATAAAATACAATGAAGGCCTGTGGAAAGATGCCAGCCCCTTTCTGAGAGAGAGAGCACTTTTTGGAACCCTGCCTGTGGCCCGTAATTTTCACTTCCTCCTACTACAATCTGAAGTGACATGAAAGGACTTGTAAAGTCAAGTCCAGGAGGCTGGTGGGGATTTGAAGGAGTAAAGATAAAGTTAGAACATTGATGGTAGCATTTGACCTACTTGAACTTTGCCAGGAAAGATGGAAGGAGCCAAATCTCCCACACTCTCTATAGCAGACCACACTGAGGGGAAAAAAAAAATCCAGCCTGAAAAATCTACATTTTTCAGCCCAGGCAGGGCCAAAATACAGAAAGTATATAAACTTTTAATGGAGAAAACTGTTCAATCAAAAGCTGAAAAACTTGACAGAAAATTTTCTAGCTAGCAAGATATTTCAGTATTTCATGGGAAATGGCACTTGGTGAAGGAAAAGAACCAATAGCACAGGATGGGAGGATAGAAGAATTGCTTACACAAACTGAGTCTTGTCAGGTACTGCAGCAATTCACATGGACCTCGACATGTACAACCAATAATGAAGCCCTTTAAGTCCAGCAAACTCAAAGTTAAATGCTTTTTCTTACTAGTGATTACAAAAAGTTGAAGGATAGAGAAGGAGTCAGGATGGACCTTTGTGAAAAATATTTCAGCAGGAAAGATTTGTCCTTCTCCAGTGGTCATAATCTGTCTTGTCACACTCCGTGTGTGCCTAAAAGCCATCACTGCAGGAGCACACACAAAATGGTGTTGCCCACAAAGCTTAAAATAAGGAACATTTGAGCTTAAGCTGAGGAACAGCAATAAAAACAAAACCAGAACCTGACAACTATTGAGGTCAGCTCAGTGACAGTGCCTGACAGACAAAAGGTACAATATTCTGCCCTCCTGTTTGCTACCACAGTTCTACAGAGGTTGGCTAGCTCATCAGAGGAAGGCTGAACATAATAATGAGGTGGAAATGGGTCAGCAGAATTCCACAGAAATTTTTGTGGTTTATGTTGACACATGCCTCCATATATTTCTTATATCCTCACACTTACAAACTTACACACAAATCCAGTCAACCACTCGGCCTAAAATGCGTGCCCTTAGTTGCCTTGAATGTAAGCTTTCATCAGATGGTCAAAAATGAAGAGCAGCAGAATTTTCTTAGCAGCAGCGTTTGAACAGAGACAAACTTGGATTTACTCAAAACACCCCATTATTCATTTTCTGGTCTGGGTGTCCACTGGAGGTGATTGTTACACACTGCCTCTGGAATAGACCAAGCTTGAGGCATGATTTTCAAATTCATTAAAAATTCAGAATAGTTCTGGTGGCTGCAGAAAACCCTCACATGGTTCCTAGGGATAACTCTGTCAGCAAAGCTCAGAGCTACCTTATTCCACACAACCTTCTTAAAACCCTGTCCATCCCAGGCACATGTGGACAGCGATTGCCAGAAGTACTTCTTAGGGAAAAGATTTGAAGGGAGCTGTTAAACCCAGTGATATACAGGGCAGCCTGGAGAGTTCCTGCCCAGCCTCTCCTGCCACTAGGAAAGAAGGAAACAGCGCTAGGAAATGCTGTGCCTGAGTGTCAGGATGTGGCACCGACACAAAACTCGCATGTACCATGCAGGGGAACACTGCCATCTTCCAGAGACTGCAGCCCTCATGAGTGGACCTGAAATGCAGGAAGCAGCTTTGAGGAGGATGTTCCTTATCCTTGTCACCCAAAGTAAAGTTTATGTCAAAGAAAATTCCCCATGCCAGCAGCATAGGAGTCACTTTCCTCATCCCCACCCCTTAGCCTTTTTCTAATCTTCACTGTGCTTTTGGAGCAAAATTCTCAGTGGAGTTGGTCACAGAAGTTCAGTTGGGGACAGGATGAGTATCAGGAGTGGAACAAAATACACAGAAGGGCCCCTTTTACATTTTCAGAGACACACACTGCATTTTCCCCTTTCCCTCGGGCTCTGTCACTTCACTTTCAACTCCCACAAGTAGCGCTTGGAGAGCAAAGAAAGTGGGGGAGAGGTGTGAGAAAGCTGAGCCATCTGCCTGGAGCAGAACAAGGATTCAGGCACTGGCAGATGAGCTCTGCAAACACTGCCATAGTGTCCTCAGGTCCTGCCACGTGCTCCTGCATCCTCAGCCCTGTCATGAGCACCCTCACACATCAGGGGGGATGGAGGGGAGTCTGGAGCACAGACCAAGGAAAATTGATGAGGTGCTAGACTTCCAGAGACAGGGAGAGGCTCTTCCTCTGCTGCAAGAACGAAGGGTTGGTAACAAACTGTGGGGATAAATGGCAGCAGCTTTCCTCACTGCTTCTGTCTACTCCCTGAGCAAGTGTTGGACCAAGGCAGTGAGGGCAGAGGGAGGGATTTAGCGAGCAGCCATGGCCTCTGTGACAGCAGGCATCAAAAACACACCCCTACACCAGCCGTCTTCAGACAGGACTAGTCTTGGTCCATGGTTCCCCTGGCAGTAAAACCATTTTGTTTCTCTGCCTCATACTTCCCAATGTGACAAATTCTTTCTCAAGCGAAAATCTTTCCTCTTCCTCCCTACCCCCATTATAAATATATGGAAGAAAACAAACAAACCAACAACCAGACAGTCAGTTCTTGACATAAATCCTTTTTGGCTCAGGTTTTTTGATAAATACTAGTGTTTCTTTATCCTTCACATTTCACTCTTCTCCACAAACTCTGAGCAAGAGTTCCCAGCAAAGCTCAGCTCTTGAGTCTTCTCTATGAAGTACCCTGGGAGGAGTTACTGTGTTGAAGCTGGCCAGGGGAACTCTTCCTCTTCTTGTGGAGAGTGGAGAAGATGTGGAGTGGGCATGTGCCCAGGACACTGCAGCATGGTCTGTCTGTAGATATTCTGTTTTATTTCATTGCAGGCATCACTTCAGTCGTTGTGATAGAGGAAATTGTCCCATCTAGCTGCCAATACCAACACCTGGGCCTGAGATCATCACTGTCTGGGTCATCAGAGCTCTAATCATCAGACCTGAGTGCATCATCAGATGGCATGCACAAAACCTGTGACAAAGACCAGCACCGAGGTCCAAACCCCAAACTTTTGCTTCTCCTTGAGTGCTGCAGCCATGAGTCTGCTCCTTTCTGCTCTTCTTGGCTTCACACTGAGAGGCAGCTTTGAACTGTCCACCTGAACTGACCCTTTCTCAGAGGATTTAATACCAAGGTGTGAAAAGTGCTTCCCTCCACATGCCAGCACCGGCAGAAAAGCAGAGGGGAGTCAGAACACGTAAGCATTCTGAGATTAAAGGAGCTCCTTGCTCCTGGCATTGGGGGTTTAATAGAGTTGCTCAGAGTCCAAGTGGATCCAGTCAACAGTTCTGCATCCCCTACTGAGGTTCAGAGCAAGTTTGCAGACCTCACCCTCATAGATGGAAGCAGGGGGATAGTTTTGCTGGATCTCACTTGTATCTAAGCTCTAGGCAGTGAATGAAGGAAACATCTAAATTCCTGTCCAGCCAGTGGGGAGGAACAGCCACTTTTCCAGGCTTCAGAGAGATAACTTTTACTGAAACTGCCAGATAGGGTCTTTAAAAAAAACCACCCTCTCAGATGGCTGGCTAGCAAATGCCACTGACCCCACCAGGGCACCAGCTACCTAAAATACAGTTGCAAGTCTGGTGCCCAAGCCAAGCACGCCAGCTAATGTTCAACTTATGTATTTTAACCTCAAGAGAAGCTCTTGTTATGGTGAAATATATGGGGCAGCAGACCATGGCAGCAGACCTAAAGCCCATAGATCATGGAGTTAAATATTCTACTGTGGGCTGAAAGTGAGAGCACACAGTTTCAGCCCATGTGTTGGTTGAAGTTATGAGCACACGAGAAAAGGGGATTTATAATGAGAATGGCAATTCAACCTCAATTATAGCGCACGACTGTCTGCACACTATAAACTGAAGGTTTAATAATGAGGCAAGAAGGCTGGAGGAGAGAATTTCATTGTGTCTGTTTCACAGCCTGGAATTCTTACTAAATTCATCAGATTACTTGAGTTCTCCTGACAACTGTAGCAGTATAACTAATTTTAAAGGGGTTTATTGTATATTCAGACTGCAACAGAAGATACGGGCAGAGAAAATCCCATAGCAAAAGAGAACTCCAGATTGAGGACTATAATGTATATGAGATTTGAAAGAAGTAAGTGCTAAAAGATGTAGACAGCAGTTTTTCAGGGTCCTTAACCTTGATGAATAAATGAATAAAATCCCTTAAAAAATTGCAGTGTTTCTTTCAAGTGGTTTCCAGCATGTTAATGATCAAGAGAAGCTGAGAAAATTGCTGGGAAAGGAGATGACTTTCCTCAATATGCTTTTACCACAGAGACTATGAGACAGACATAAATTGTAAGCAAATAATAGGCAAAATATGACAGAGAGAGAAGAACAGAGGCTCTTTATCTGCCCATAATGCATTTGCATACAGATGTGTTGACTGCAAGACTTTATGATGCTGCCAAATCAAAGCTTTAATGGAGACTTGGAGCCTTACAGTTCAGTTCCTCCATATCCAGGTACTTAGACAGGACTCCCCTGTATTGTGTTTACCTTACTACACCAAAAGAAAGAGAAAAGTACTTAATTTGAAAAGGGACACAGAGAATACACAAAAGGCTTTATCCGCCACCATAAGCATCCCGCTCACAGTGTAAAACACCCCTCCAGCTAATAATGAATAACAAAGGGGCCTGAATAGCCCACCCCTCTAATTTCTATCACCAAATTCTCCTAAGTGTTGCAGAAAAATGTACAGATACACCAGTAAAATGCACTACAAAAAAGGGGCATCTCCCCACCTTCTGTCACACAGGAAGGGAATGTCTTGTTGGTGTCCTGGCAGGAACTTGCCCAAGAGAACTGGAGGAAGGTGTAACTGAGGCAGAGAGCATCAGGCACAGATGGGCACCTTATCTGCTAAAAAATATCCCAGATTTAAAAAGCCATAAAATGGTAAAGGAGAAAGGGGTGCTGAAGGCTAAAATTTTGGAAGTATCATCTCTAGCAAGGTTTTCACCCCTCAATTTTACTGTCTGACAGTGCTTGAAGACAATGCTCTTGCCTCTCCCTGTCTTTGAACTCTCCCCAGCACCAACATCACCCACACACCCCTCTCCTCCCCTGGCCCCACCAACCTCCAGGTAATAATGTAGCTGATTAGATCTTTCATCATTTTTATTGTTATCCACCCGCAGATTAATAAAACAGTGCTCCGGCTGTTTCTGGCTGACCACATTCCCTAATTTATCATAAAGGCTTAGCCTGAAACACTTTTGTCTGACACGTGGGGGGAGCTGCAGCCCCTCCCAGCTCAGCACAGCTGCGGGAGCGCCGTGGTCCGCAGCAATGCCCGTATTCTCACCTCACAGAGCAGAAGTTAACGCGCCGCAGCCGAGCAGCTAAAGCAAAATTACCAGAGATTGGTACCAGAGTCACAGAGGTGGAAAAATGGGGAGTTAACTCCAGCTCACTGGAGCACACTGCTTCATATCTGTACTGTCTCTTAATATGAGGGAATATGCTCTTAAAGCACTCCAAATTTTCTGTTTAAAGACAGTAATTGCAAGGGTGACTTAACATGGCTTCAGGGACTATCCTGTAAGAATTGGAAGACTTGATGCCTTAAAAGTCAAACTGGAGGAATCATGAAACTCACATTGGAGTTATCACACATGCTCACCTTCTTCTTGTCCCCTCCCTCCTCTGCCATATCCCTTCACTTCCCCCTTTGCCTTCCTCCTTTACAGGGTACTGATTTAAACTGAGAAAAAATCCAAAACTCAAATATCTTGCAGCCTAAAGGAGGATTCGTACCCACAAACTCAAAAGCAATTCCCCCGAAACAAATCTCTATTAAAATCATGGCCTCATTCACTTAACTGGAGCACATGACTGGCTAAGTGATGGTGAATTCTTCCTTGAGTGGCCACTGTTATACTGGGAGCAGCTGAGACCTATTCACTGTTCTACAAGCCAAAGTAACAAGAAAGTGAAGAACTGTCAGGTAGACATTTCTGTAGGATTCTTCCTCTTTTAAACTGAACGACAAAAACAATTTTAAAATTAGCAAAAAGGGAAAGAAAACCAAAAAGGTGAAACCCTTTTTGTTAAACAAAAAAGGGGAAAAATTCTACAGAACAGATACTGTTTTCTAGAAAGATCTAATTTAACGAAAAAAAGGCAATTTTCTGATGAGAAATATTTTGAGGGGGTACATTTCAGTCAGGACTGTCAGCTCTTACTTGCCTTTCAACCACTGACCAAAACAAAGCAATTTTTGTCTTATAGAGCTGGGGTGTCGTTTTGGGAAGAGATGAGTGTAACAACTAGTGAGGTGAAGGCGCAATAACAAGATCACACAGATATAAGGCACCATGAGAGAACAGCCCAAAGGCACAGCATGTTTGAAAACAGCTGCCTCCCAGCCGAGTAAGCCCTGCCTGGCTCTATGCAGGAACTCAAAGAAGTCCAACACAATTTTCTAGCAGAACTTAACAAAACTTTTATCTGATTAAGAGCCTCAGACCTCTCCAGGTAGTGCAGACACAGTGAGGATAGAGCAGGAAAGAGGCAGATTGGGCATGAACTGCCTCCTCCTTGAAGACACATGTTCATCTGGCCTTACACAGCTCTGTGGTAAAGACAAGCATCCTTATACCCTGCAATGCAAGGCCACGGAAAACTGTACGATTGCATGCCCCCCCCCCGGAAAAGGTGTGAGCTGAGAACATGCAGGAAAAGCCCAGAGCTGCCAGTCCCTTCCAATGAAAAACACTTTACCTATTCTGATATCCAAAATATTCTCCTCACTTTCTGCTATTATATGTTTGGTTTTTTCTCATTTTCATTTTTTGGTATTCCCTTTCCTCCTCCTCATTTTCAGCTGAGCCACCCAAAGTTTCCGTGAGCTGAAGAACCAAGATTGATTTCCCACAACTCAAGGCCAAGTCCTTTTGTATGTGTGTGTGTGTGTGTATGTGGTTTTGTCTCTCTTTGGTTGATGGGAGGCTTCAGAAGGCCCTGTGCTTACCAGGGCCTATGAAGGGATAACACCCATGAAAAGCTTTCCTCCACACCTTTCTTCACAGGAGCTTAAGAACTTAGAGATTTCTTCCTCCTCTACCTAAACCTTCTTCAAAGGAGTTGAACACTAGAGGGGCACCAACCAGCTGAATGGCAGATGAAGTACAATTCCATTTACTCTTCCACCTTTCAGAAGCCATACCTTGGTGACACATAGCCCCTTCCTCCTTGTGCCTGATAGTTCATGCATGCTGCCTGACCAACCCCAAACTGGGTTATCTTACATCCTGTGTCAGCCTCACCTCCTTCTCCTTTCCTCCCACCCAATCCTGAGACAGAAAACAGCAGTTTAAAAGATTATCAGGAGCTGTTTTTTGGGACACAGACCTAAGCAGCAAGCCCCTCATGAATTTGCCCAACCAAAGGAAACCCTGGCAATGTCAGGCTAAAAGGGACCAAATGCAGCTCTGCTTAGCTTTCCCAGCCCAGGGAGGACATGAGTCTAATTCACAGCTCCCAGTCCAGCTCTGCAGTGACAGATGCTGCCTGGAACTGAAGGAGAAATGATGATGCAGGGCCGTTCCCTTCGAGATGCTGTTCTGTCACCATGGAGGCAGACAGCATGCTCTCAACAAGTTTATCTGCAAAGTAACATGAAAATTCCTCACAGCAGGAGAGATTTGACAGGACGTGCCTAGCACAGCTTTATAAAAAGGTTTCTTCAAATGCTTTCAAATCCCATGGATCTTTTTCTTGCTTTATCATCCTTTTTAACATCCTTCTTTCTCTTGCTTTTTCTTTTTTTTAGCGCCTTCACAAGGCACGTTTATCAACATCAAAGCACATTCTCTTACAGCTTGGTTTCTTCTTCTGAATCCACTCTTGCAAAATCCAAACTACTATTTCTCTCCACACTCAGTGACTTCACCAGGAGCAAAACTTGCCTCTGTGTGATGCCTTAAGTTTTAGCTTTCATATTTTCCAGACTCTGTACTGCATTAGTATATAACTCTCAATTTCATATAAAGTGTTAGCAAGTTCTCTTCACAGCTGAGTTAGACAAAACAATCCTTTTCCAGCCCCAGAAGGGAGGACACCATGGGCAGCTTCAGGCCCAGAAAGTACAAACAGCAAATTGAGGAGAGCAGTCCAGGAAGATGGGACTTCACAACCTGAAGCTGAAATTGAACAATTAACCCCCAACATGTAAATAGATCAAAACTTACGAAAGTGTGAAAACTTGTGACTTGGAATCCATCTTGGGTGGAGCCAAGGCCAGGCTCTTTTTCTGCCCAAGGTACAACCTTTGAAGGTCTTCTTAATAAACACCTGCTTTATTCTTTTAACACTGTCTAGCCTCTGTTCTAGGTAGCCACTCAAGCACGAAATCTTCAGATTTGGGCAGTATTGACATACAAACATAGGGACTGAGATACCTTACACGAAGGCGAATTCCTCTGAGATTGAGTGTTTTTATTATTTGATACCTCTGCAGACTCCACTGTCTAGCTACATTTTGATGGCTACCTCATCTCTGAATTTCTCATGACCCCCAAACCAAAGCAGAGGTTCACACTGCCTTATATTCATAGGCTTCATTCAGGATGTTTAGTCCAGACAAATAAGTGCTTTGCTCTGTGCTGTTGTCACCAGAGAGATGCTGAAGGCTTGGTCCTGCAGTTACCACACTGCCTTGCAGGCAGACAGGGCTCAGGCAATTGTCGAGTCCTTTCAGACCAGTTCCGTGGGCACAGCTCAGCCAGCCTACCCACATGACAGCGCAGTGCTGAAGGTGCTGCAACCTGGTGTTCCCTCCCCTTGTAGCCCCCAGGCTCCTTCAGGTGACAGATGCTCTAGCAATAGGTATCTACACAGCTAATGTGAAGGAAAACTTGGTCTAAGCCTCTAGCCCCACACCCTCAAAGCTGTTAAAACTTTTCCTCCTTTCCCTGATTTCTTCCATTTGAAGGAAGAGCTCAGCCATGTTCTATCAAGCTCTAGAAACATAAGTGTGTCTGCATGGCATAAGTAAGAAAGTTTTCAAGGCCCAAACTGATCTGCAACTGTGTTCCAGACCAGACTACTTCATAGATGTCTGCTTTCACTAAAAACACCACGGCAGGTCTCACAGGATCATTAAAACCTAAACCTGGATCACCTGATAATCCCCACCTATCAGAGCCTTACACCTCTTCTCCTCAGCACAGGCTCTGCCACAGGCACAGGCTGGGCACAGGGGAAGCTTCAGAGTGGCTTTCTCCACCTTTTGGCAAATATAATTTGGCAACTGGCCATGGGAAGGATGGAAAATAAGTTAAAGGATGTGTAGTCACTCTCCTCAGTGCATAGATGGCTGTGTGTGTTGGGGTGGGGATGGGAGAAGGTGAAAGGGTAGTTGGAACTGTGAAGTTTGAAGGTGAAAAAAGTCTTTATATCTCGATTAGTGGAGTCCTGGGGCCTTCAAAAATAGTTAAAATTCCCTTTTTTGAGTAATGGAGAAGTAGTTTGCATTGATCTTAAGAATTTGCTTATAGTTTTCCCTGGAGTTCAATGTACTGGGGAGTGCAAAGCTGACACAGCTCAAAAGTTTTATGAACCTCAGGTAACAGCGTGAAAGGAAATTTTAATAAATATTACATTTATTTAAATTTAATTTCTTTCCTTGTTAATAATAAAAGCCAACCTTGGTCTTCTGGGCTTTTCTCATATGCCTGCTTAATACAGCAGTGAAATCGTGGAATTATTTATATTTTAACTTCATTTTCAGTAAATCGTCAATCATTCACCTTTCAAAAGCATTAAATTCAGAGACGAAGAGCAGGGGAGAGGGAGACTGAAAAATAAATATTGACTTTCAGGGGTTTGTTTTGGGTTTTTTTAAACACAGGGTTAGAAATAGAAGCTGTTGTGGGTGATGAGTAAAAGCACAGAAAAAGAAAAAAACATTTGTGCTTATAGATTTCTCCCCATCATAGTCCTGCAACTCTATTTCTGCTTTGTTTGCAGAAAGCTACAGCAGTAGTTATAGGTGGTGGCCCTTGAACGCTTAAAGATGCACTTGGCTGAAAATTCTGGGTCTCCTTATCACTGAGTAAATGGTCTTCCTCACACAGGACACCCACTACTAGCCATAGATACTGGAATTGTCAGCAGCAGAAGAGATCCCAAGAAAAACCCAAGGAAAGAGGCATGACAGAATTGAGAAATCCACCAGGATTGCAATATGGTGGCACTTAGGCCATGTGAAGACACCACAGATTCTTCCTTTCAAGTTCAGTAGCCCAATCAATGCCTAAAGATAATGGCAGCCTCTTGCTACTGGCCTCTCCTGTCCTCTGGGACAGAAGGACCACAGCCAGCTTCCCTTGGGTGCTTTACAAACCTTCTGTGGGGTACTTGCTATTCTGTGAGGGATGGCGCCTCCTAAATCCCCAAGTAACATCCGCACCAAACTCAGCTGTTATTCCTCCCCCTAAACCACATGAAACCCCAGCCTGTGCAGGCTAAGACACACCAAGAGGGGCTAAACATGGCCTGGCAGATATGTGGAGAGGAGGCAAGGCCATACATCTGGTGTTGTGCTTGTTACTCCCTCAGGGAACACTCAGGTCAGAGCTGAAGGCCACAGCAAGAGGAGCCCAGCCTGCAGTGTGGGCTTCAAAGCACCCCAGGCAGCCACCTGACAGGTTGGGCTCAATTACAGCCACACAGCCTCGCTTCAAAGACATCCACAGGTGAAATCTCTTCCAAGACCTTTGGGAATTTGTTCCTAGAGACAATGACCAACACAAGTGCCTGGATCCCTGTTCATGTGTATTTGTGTTCAGCTTGTGGGCACTGGTTTGTCTTGTGCCTTTCTTTCTCTGTGAGGTTTAAGAGGACTCTACAGCAGGTGCACACACACAGCAAACTGCCACTCAAGCTTGCTGATGAGCTGAAGAAATTGCTCTCTTGGAAGCATTTTCTTCAGCCCAGATTTGTGTGGGTTTCTGCATCCTCTCCAATTTCTTGTTTTTCTTAACAAAGCACATGTCCTCAGACTGGAGATGGGTTTCTGTTGTCCAAACCTTTCCAAAGGTAAAATGAGACCTGCCCTTTCACCAACCTCCTTCAGGCTCACATCAACTGGACCCACCACTACACTGAGAATACAGGTCCAGACGAAGGATCTTCCTTTAGGACCTATTCAGAGATGTCACCTTCCAGAGGTACTTTGCACCCTGGGACAGGCCAGCTGGAAAGCAGCTTGGCAGAGAAGCACCCAGGGGTCTTGGTGAACACCAAGCTGACCACAAGCCATCCATGTGCCTCTGTCACAGAAAAGGCCAACAGGCTCCTGGGCTGCCTTAGGCTGATCACTGGCAGCAGATGGAGAGAGGAGATCTTTTCCTCTTCTCAGCACAGGTGAGACAGGCCTGGAGTGCCGTGTCCAGCTCTGTCCCCAAAATCAGTGAACAGCACATTGGAACAAGTCTCACAAAAGGCTACAAACACTACAAATGGCCGGGGCATCTGATGTGGGAGGAAAGACTGAGAGCTGCATTGGCTAGCATGTTTAAGAGAAGGGGATCTTAAGAGGATCTTATCAATACCTGGGGGGTGCAAGTAAACACAGATCCAGAATCTTCTCATTGGTGCCAGAGAAAGGCCAAGAAGCACAAACTCAAATACAGGAAATTCCATTTAAATGCAAGAAAAAGCTCTTTTAAACTGTGATCATGCTAAAACACTGCAACAAATTTCTAGAGAGGTTATGGAGTCTCCATCTTTGTACATATTCAAAACATATCTGGGTGTGGTCCTTCCTGAGCAACCTGCTCTGCCTATCCCTATTCTGAGCAGAAGGGTTTGGGGCAGATAATCCCCATGGAGAGATGCCTTCTACCTTTCCAACCTCTGCTCTCCTGTGATCTTGATGTTCACCAGCCTATACTTCCACCTGTCCTCCTGGATCCTATTCTCTCTCCTGGTTTGATGCTGCAAGAATGTATGTTCTACATGCCTGGACTGCTGATGTCCTTTACACTCATCCTCAAGCCATATTAATCACTCCTTCAAACTTTAGGTTATCTGTACAATTTAGCCAGCAGCGTTGTTTTTATGTATTTCCAGACCATTGATGGAAACATTAATTTGCATCTAAGTTATGACTGCCTTCTCAGGAATGCCATAGGAAAGTGCTCATTAAACAGATTTCCTGCTCATAATTTCTGTCCAAGATCTGTCAACTACCCATTTCTCAATCTATCATATATCAGCACATAAAAGAAACATAGATTTCCAGTCCATATAGTCTTTATGTCCTATTTCTCTTCATTTAATAGCAACAGAGACCTAGGAAATGACTGCAAGAAATGCAACACATCCACACCCCCACATATTCTCCACATTTCTGGCAGCTGCATGTTTAAGAGCAGAAATGGCAACCAAATTGTTGGGTCCTACAGTCAGCAGTGGACCTGAATTACTCTACTTCTTTTTAAGTTGCTTGAACGTTTGTTGTTCACAGTCACAATGAATTCCCTAACAGGATTTTATGCCCCAAGAAAAACGACTTCCCCATTTTTGTTTTACACTTTCATATATTTTCACTGGATGTTCTCTCCTTTATACCACATGGGAAGCAGTGAGTCATTTTGCCTTCTTCATGTAATCTCTAGAGCTCAAAATTTCATAGCCTCCCATTCAGGCCACCTTGCTGAGACTTTTCAGCCTCATTGTATCAGACTTATTTCCAGGGAAAACATTCTATCACTTCCACTCCTTCCTTGGAGCTGGTGCTAAATGTCTGCAGATAGCCAGGCAGGGCTTTGTCCTTTGCTGCCATCATACCAGGTTGCCTCTGCAGCTCCCAATGGCCTGAAACCACCCCTATCTGGCTTGCATCCAGTTGGGACAACACATTTTCTTAGGAAGCAGGACATGAACCTCTCTGGTCCACAAGGAAACAGAGCCCTTACAAGCTTCTGCCCTTTGCACAAAAAGCATTCTCCTTCCCTGCTGCCCTCCCCAGGCAGGCAGGCAGGAGCTCACCATGCGAGCAAGCACGCAAAAGGGGAAACAAAAATTAAGCAGTGGTTAAGGGAATAGGAGAAGAAAAACAGATGAACCCCTGGAGTCTGAGGCTGAGCAGCATGAACAGTCGGAGCCCCTGGAAGCCAACTCATCCATGCGCACTGCCCTTGCTGCCTCCCTGTTCCCAGGAGGGGGCCTAATAAATTTTACAAAAGAGCAAACAGCTGAAAAATGCTCATATTTAAAAATATATTGAGAGAATTTGCATGTTGTTCCCTTTTGTGTGGGGATGGCATTTATACACCCAGCATTTCAGCAGCACCGCATCTCTGAGCACTTTACATAGCAATTAATTACACACTGGTAGTGGAGTGACTGTCTACAGGCAAACTCATCAGCCATTATCCACTCAGCAACATCCAGCATACAGCTGTGAACATTTGCATTAGCAGAAAGTCATCCTGACTGCCATTAGCAGGGTGCGGAGTGTCAACGAGGGTGAGAGGGGTCGGCTCACCCCCCACTCCTTCCCAAAAAGCCTTTGACAGCCACCATCACAGCTTTCACAGACAAACTTGTGACCCTTCCCTCATTTGACCCCAGGTTTGGACGAGGGAGATGCCGTCAGCTTACAGCACACTGCAGTCCACATCCAGCACCATAATGCCAGCTTCTCCTACAAGATGGGAAACACTCTTAGAAGGAAGACTTCTGAGATAGCACATAAAGGTACAATTACTTAATCTGTGGAGTGGATGGCTTTATGCCATTAATTTTGCCCACAGCAGTGACAGTTTCTATCTCATTTCCTCCATGACACCTCTGTGCCCCAGGATTATTTCAGTATTCCTCAGGTCCCTCCATAAACCAGTCTGGAAGACACTGAAGATCTGAAAGAACAATATCTGATAACTGCTGTGGCCTCAATGCTATCAGAAGTACTTTACAATGCTAGATTCTCTCCTGAGCCCCTTTGCCTCTGTTTGTCCCAAGGCATGGCAAAAGCATGTGTGGCACAACAACCAGGACATCAGAGGAAACCTGTGAGCAAAGAGAAAGATCTTGGTAGGTCACTAACCTTCAGAGGGGACCTAACAACAAGAGACCAACCAGCAGTACTCACAGAACTCATAGATATTCTAGCTAAAGCATTAAACTCCTATACAATATCTTTACCACCTGAACGGACAGCTGTGAAAACGTCCCTGGACATTAGAACTTGATCTTCTGTATTGTAAGTTGTTAAAACACTACCTGGCATGTTTTTGGCACAATCTAGCTAGGATGCTCCCAAATGATGCCTAGACACAGCCTGGGAATTAGCACAGACTAGTGCCCATTCTCAGTAGGCAATTTGGACATAATCCCCCTTTTTTTGGAGGGTGAGAGAATTCAATAGTACAGATGCAGGATATCCTGTGCCAGCTGGCCTCTGCACAAAAGAGCAGACATATCTACAGTTAATTTACAGGTATAGATGCAGCCTCAGAGTCCTGGACAGCATCCAGCTGATGATTGCACCCTCCTCCTTTCAATTCCATCAGCCTAAATTGCAAAAGAAAGCCACAATGCTTCTAATCTTTAATTGCGTCTGTGGATGACTGAAATGGTTCTGTCTTTGGATCCTGAATAAGGTGATCTTTGAACTTCTGAAAGTTAGAGTGTATTAAGTCCTTGGATCTCCTTTGGAGGGCCACATGAGATATGACTGCAGCATAAACCATTAGGGCCCCTTCTTTGTATTTTGCTTGTGTTTCACGTGTGCAAAAGTATTCAAAACAATTATTCATTTTGCGAGGCTGGTGTGTCTTTCCTGCTGAGGCCACCAAGCCAGCTCTAGTCACCATGAGACCAGAGAGAGCAAACAACCAGAATCATTATTGCCATGTGGCAGGCAACAAATCTCAGCCAAGGAGACACAAGCACCACCTACAAACCTGTGCAGCACAGACCTTTTCCAGTTTGTGCTTCATAAGAACACAAGTTGAGTGGGTGAAGAAGATCTAATGGACTTGGGAGAATAAACACGGTCTTACAAAAGACGACTTTGGTGTGCAAGCCCAGCTCTACAGCTTGGAGTTTTCCTCTCATTAAAGCTGAAAAAACCAGGATTCTGGCAGGATGGGACCAATGCCTGAAGGCAGAACAGGTCTCTCTGCTCAGCACTCCACAGCCCACTCCACCCCACAGCCTGACCTTGCTATCCAGGGTTGCAGGACCTGTGGCCCTGGAAGTGTGCAGACATGGTCTCCTCCCAGACCCTTTTGCAAAGAACAGGAGGGAATCAATATTTCAGGGTCTGGAGAGTGGGGAAATCCTTCCAAGTAGCTGGTTTACAGCAAAAGCACAAAATCTTTGGAAACAGAAAAAGATAATCTCTGAGGTTTCCTTTATCTTGTTTTTGCTGCCAGATTTCTAGCATTCCCTTGGGGCATGGATAGACACATTTTAATGAACTTCTGGGATATGGCATACTTATCCCACTCTTTGATGCAGGCTGGATCCCAATATGATGTTGCCTCCTACCAAACTTATCTGCCTTTAATCACTCGTTTCCTGTGAGAATTCCCAATTTCTTTCCCAAACACACTCCAAACTCCTTTCAAAACCTTGGAAAACCACAGAAACTGCCACCTAGCTCTTGAGGTTTCAATAATGTGTTACTGTTCAGGGACTTCAACACAGGCATTGAAACAATTCAGAAAACTGAGAAGGATATTCCTGAGGAGACAAGAAATGGGAACAGTAAAGGCCACAGCTCTCTGTGCTCAGATGTCCACAGAGACTTCCCCTGAGCCAGCAGGTCTGGCTTGGCTTGGGGACTTCACTTCTGTTGGGCTCCTGGAAGCCTCTGTAGCTGAAGCAAGTTTTTTCATGTTAGCACTATAGAGGCTTTGATCAGTTTTGTGCAATTTTTCTCCATCCTAGGCTGTAGAGAAGAGTGCCTGATCCCCTGGTCCTTACCTCTGCTGGTATCCCTCTATCAGACAGGGAAGCAGAGCAGAAACTGCTTTTTCTGTGATGCAGAGCCACGTCCTGAGAAGCAGAACTGCAAACCACTGGGCAATTGCACAGATTCCACTAGAGACCATTTCAGAGAAGCCACTGAGCTGGATAGTGCTGATTTACATGGTGATGCAGCTTCCCCTCACCATGGGAACTGCTGGGTGGTGTTCCCTGGCCTGCACAATGCCAGAGGTCAGGCTGCTGATCAAAGCGATCTCATCTGTCCTGAAAATCTATAAATTCAGATCTGGATGAAATTGGGCAATTTTGGATTTGGATAAGCATTCATGAATTTAAATGAATAAATAATAATATAATAATAAATCATTCATCTCGCTGTCTAGCATGCAAGTCCCCTCGAAGACCTGCAGTTCAGAAGCAGACAAAGTTTGACTACCTCTGCAATTAAAGCCAATGAATTTCAAATGAGGGGGAGGGAGGGGTAAAAAGCAGAAAAGAAGAAATGTTGGAGGAGACCATTTATTCAAAGGGACTTCCCCTTCCCTGCAGGCCATACAAGCACTGCTACAAACTCATCCCACTGCTGGCTCAGGGTAGTGGCCCTGAGAGATCTTTCATCTCCCAATACCTGGACTCAAGATAAGCAAGATCCATAAATCCAGTGAGTTCCAGATCTGCTATGTTAGTATAAAGCTTGCACTCCTCACTGCTGGCCCACTGGGCTAGGCACAAGACTCCCTTATTCAATCCCAAGCAACCATGCTGGGCAAGCACATTTCCCTTTGGCTGTATTATGGAAAAGAGCTTTGGGCTAGAGCAAAGTTATATGCTCTGCTCAGTCAGACTCTCTCCCATGAGAGGTAAATCCATGGGCAGTCACCATGGTGGAGAGGAGACAATAGTGCTGGGCTGCACTTCTGATGGGCAATCTCCACTCCTGATCCGTCACCCAGAGCTGTCTCCTCATTCCTACAGAGGGGCCTTCACCACCCACTCACTTTGGGCAAAATTCCTAGCACTCTTCTGTCCTTTTTTTCCTCACCCTTCCAACTGTTCTAACCCCTTGAAACATCCCCAAACCAATTCGGTCCTGATTCTCCCTGGTGAGTTTCTGCCCTCCCCAAATCCTTGAGTTTAATTTCCTCTCTAAACCAGCTCTTGCAGCTTCCCCCAGTTCAGCCTCCTTCACTCATTTCATTAACAAGCTGTTTACTTCTGCTTGTAGATCATTAGCAGCAATATTAAACAACTGGCAGCCTGCCCAGGAGGCTGTGATCTCCCGGGTTGATGACTTGTTTTATTTCCCCTCCCTGAGAGAGCAGCAAAAGCATCAGAGTTGGGTGGACATGGAAAGACCTGAGCCAGGAGCAGAGATGAGAGAGGCTGCCTTCTTGGCTTTCCTAGTAAATCGCCCACTCTTCTCTGCCTTTAAATTCCTCACACATGTAGGTCCTTCTCTAATGTGCATGCTTCTGACACCTTTATTTGGACCTTATTTTCTTGAAATAAGTCTTTGCCACCCCTTACTCCTCTTAAAATTGCTTGGTTTGGAATCAATGAGTCCATATTTGGGACTGAATTTTAGGACAATCTCCTTTCAGGCCCCATCTATCACAAATTCTTTCTGTTTTCCTACTGAAAGATGAGCCAACAAACTTACTAATTTCGGTCTGTCATCTTACCTGCTCTGGCACAGGGATTTAACGCCTTACACAAGAACTCATCTCCAGGACTCAGACTCTTGAGGTTCTCATATGCTTCCCTCCAAAAACTCCTCTAAGGAACTTTGCACGGGTGTGGGAAAAGTTTACATTCAACTCAGGAATTCAAAAAATCATTTTAGTAGCNTCAGGAATTCAGAAAATCATTTTAGTAGCCCAGACCAAGTATGAAATGAACCAAAGGTAATCTATGAAGCCAGGAGGAAGCTCAGACCAGAGCAAAGGTGCTTTGGTGCCTTGCAACAGCTATTTGTAATGAACAGAGCAGAGAACTGGCTGCACATGTTCATTAAATATTCATCCATTTTATTTTTAAATTTTTTTTCTTTTCTTTTTTTATGCTAGGGAAAGCTGAAGGGAAGGAAGGGTGAAAGGGAATTGGCACATTCAAATTCTTCCAATATCTGGCAAAAATGTCAACAGAAATGTCATTTGAAAACTCAATTCAGATGATTTTGACTGATCTCTGCATTTCCAGTGCCTCCACACTGGTCTCTTGGGCTTTTGGCTATTTCCTCCTTGGACAGGTAGAGGATGTCTGTCCTTGTCCTGTCCAGGACAAGACTTGCAGGGACCTGCTGTTAGCACTGTAAAAATTTCCAGTGCTAGTAGGGATATCTTCCTTCTTCTTCCTTCTTCTTCTATATCTTCTTGTACACTCCTTCTTTGCTCCTTCTTCTTTTTCCAGATCAGGCTGTTGCTAGCCATCATCACAAAAAGCCTGAAAAACTACCTCTAGATTGCTCACACAAGGCACATTTACACCAGTTTATTCCTGTTCTAGCGCTGCCACAAAGCATTTTCCTCCACTCTGCCCACAGGAGAATCTTTGGGGAATCACTGGGTCCTCTCCTGGCCCCTAGTTAGTTGGGTTAAGGAAGCCAAACCCTTTGGACTCTCCCTACCTGAAGTAAAGTGACTCTTCTAACCCATGGCCAGCAAATCCTGCCATTAGGAACTGACATAATGAACTTGAGTAAAAAGCTTCCTTTCTGTTCAAGTAACTCCCTCTTCCTGGTGTGCTGCTATTTCAGACAGGCTTGAGAGTGTTTTTCACTCAAAGGCCTTCCATCAGAGGCCACTCATGTGGGGCACAGATTTTTTTGTAGTGTTTCATTCTTCATGATTTCACTCTTTCTCCACCTTGCTGCCAGTCTTCCCCACACCTTCCTGGACAAAGGCACCACACACTATTCCAGAAGTATCCTGCTGTGCCTATCAGTCCCTTGACGTAGGCTGCTGTGTCTCCACTTTCAGGAGTGTGCAGCAGAGCTATCTACAAGATAGAAGCTGCATTTGCTCTTTACCCTCAGGCACTTAATGTCCTCACGTGGCCTTTTATCTCTGCTTCCCTGCCTACTTGTATTCACAATATTCCCAAACCAAACATCAAGATATAATTCCCTGCTTGTCTTTCCAACCTCCCCAAATCTTTTTGTTTTACTTCCACTGTCCAAACGAGCCCCTCTAGCTCCTCCCAGTTTAGCTTCACCCACACATTTCATTAACATGTTGTTTATTCCCACTTCTAGATGATTAGCGAAGACATTAAATGACTGGCAGCCTGCCCAGAGAGGCCATTACCTTTGGGCTTGATGACTTGTTTTATGCACCTCTCAGAATAGTGAGAGCAGCAGAGCTCTCTGATCTGGAAGGTCCTCAGCAGCACAGAGAAGATACAGAGGAAGTTCCACATTTTCAGCACACTGATGATCTGTGCTTGACCCCCACCACCATGTGGAGTCACCATGTGCCCTGGGACAGCCCCAAGGAGGGGTCTTTTAAGAGGCAGCAAGAGGGCATGAAGAAGAGAGCTGGTAGGGAATATGATTCTTTGTCAGGGATTTTTCTGCCCCACAAAACTGGGAGAAAAGAAGGGTGGCAACTGAACAGAAGTATGCAGGACATCCTCTGGCAATGCCACTCAGTGCTCTTATCACCTGTACGGGCTGGGGGATGATGTGACACCATGGTGTTTGTATTACAAAATATTACATTTCAGAGTATGTGTTAACTCTGACTGAGGTGGAAATGGTTCTTGTGGAAAACACCCACTGAGCACCAGTGTCTCAGTGGTCTCAGTGGGGAGTTGGGTAAAATCCCTTTGCAGACCCTTGCTCAGCCTTCACAAGCCCAAGTTTCAGCAGGGACAAAAGCTGTCATGTACACAGTGCAGAGGGGATGGTTTTACCAGGCACCTGGGGGGCCCCATGACAAGTGGAAAAGCAGACACCTTAACACCTAACAAGCTGCAGCCTCAGATCTCTGCTTCCACTTCCCCAGTGGGAAAACCACTTTTCCTTGGAAAAAATCTCCTTACCAACACAGTGCCCACCACCAAAAACCCTCCAAAAGGAAATTTGCACAAAGGCAACACGTTTCCTGATGGTCACTTCACCAAATTTGGTGGTCTTTGGAGACTCTCAGCCTGCCAGAATAGTTTGGACAGTCACTGGAATGCCTCAGAGTAATGATTTTCTTAAGCAGCTTCAATTGTAACAGTGGTTCCATACCAGAGCCCTTCCCCACATGAGCAGTCACATTTTCACCATCTAGGCTGCTTTCAGTGCAAGGAAGATGCTGGTCATCCTGAAAGAAAAGCACTGTCTTTTGGGGCTTTTAGAAATACAGATCTTACCTGCCTTTTACACTCCTTTAAAGAACAAGATGCAAAGAGATCTCTTCCCCAATGAATAAAATCACTGAATTGAGAAAGAAAATGTACCAGGTGGCTCCCACTCTTTCCCGCCTTTAAAAAAAAAAGGAAGAAGAAGAAAAGAAAGTAAGAAAAAAGGCTTTGAGCTGTTCTTCAAAGGCTGTCTGATTTGCTTTGAATAATATAAAATGATGATGGAGGGAAAAAAGGGAATATTAAACTCAAGACTGTAAAAGCCCTGTGCTCAGGCTGAGCCACTGAAAAAGATCCACGTACACTTTTCATGAAATAACCGCAATGATCCCTCCTTGTGTCTGTAACAGCTGGGGGATCAGCAGCAATGCAAACCTGGGCCCAAACACAGCCTGAGTAACAAAAGCTGGGGTGATTCTTCCCTGGAGATGTTTCCCACCTTGATCCATCCAATTGTCCCAACCTCACTGTGGGTTTCTCCACTGGACTCACCTGTATGCCCCTGTCCTGGGCCAGAGCTCCCAGAAAAGCGACACAGGAAAGTGGGACAGGAGGGACACACAGAAAGAGAGGGGGAAAATGAACGAAAAGGTATTTTCTTCTGAGCTCCCCCGAGAAAATTAGTGTGAAGCTGGAAGGAGCTGATTGCTGTCAAGGCCTGCCAGAGCCCAGATAGCCAGCTGCAGTCCCCAGGCACAAATGTGATAATAGCCAACAAGCTAAAATCATTAACAGTAACGATTGCTTCTGGAAAGACCCCAACACCTAGGAGGAAAACCAGTGACAGGAGAGGGAGAAAAAAAATTAAAAGAGAGAAATTGTAATTTCCTCTTAGCATTTCTGCACTCTGTTTTCCATAACCCTCTGATCCCAATAAAGACTGCCTCACCTAGTTACGGCTCAGTCTGGCTTTCTCCAGCTGGACTTTAGTGATCAGCTCTTTTCCCTCTGTTTGCTGGTGGGAGAGCAGAGGGAATGAGGGTGTCGGAGGAAAGGCAAATACTTGGTGAAAACAGCCCTCACGTTTAGCTGGATGGTTAGCTCTTATGGATGTTAACTACAACTAAAAAAAGGATCTTTGTAGCTTTGGCTGAATGAGCCAAGCCCACATGATGAACACCTTGGTGTCCCCACAGCCCATGGCACATGACACAGAGGGAAAAATTCCATTTCTCAAGCAGATCTCTGAAGTGCCAGAGACAAAAGGAATACTGGAGGGTTCTGTTCTGGGACCAGCCAGAATCAACTTCTTCAACACCTTGGAGAGAGGATGAGAATTTGCAAGTGATGCCAGGGGGACTACTCCGAGCTATGCTCAGAGACAAGTTTGAGATGGATATAAGAAAAAGATTTTCCCCCATGAGTCAAGCATTGGTAAAGCTGCCCAGCCAGCTTATCCATCCCAGAGCCTATGGCATGCCCATCCCTAAAGGTTTACAAGGATAAAGCCCTGAGCAACCTGGTCCCCTCTCACAGCTGGCCCTGACTTTAGTAGGGTGCACCAGAGACCTCCTGAGGTCCCTGCCAACCAGAATCATCCTGTGATCCAAATCAGACACCAATGGCTCTGCTCTCTGGTCACACAGCCAGCTTCACCACCCTTGCTCAGTCAGCACATCTCTGTCTACTCCAGCATCCTGATACTCCTGGGAATGGCTCTTTCCTCCGAGGAACCTTCTGTGACAACCTGAATTGGAAAGCAGGTCATAATGAGTCTGTATGCTCTGTGTCAAAATGAAACATTTTCAGCTAAGACCCTGACTGCAAGGTCCCTTAAATCTTTAGCAATTCACATCCCAGTCTTAAAATCTGTGTAAATTTCTTCTTGCTTCCCAACTCCTTGCCCTGTCCAGGCTTTGTGTTTTTCTAACTTCATCTCAAAGCAAACTCCATGTGAGCAGCCTTTGGTCAATCAACTGCTTCTGCAAGGAAGAAAAACAACATCAGCTTTTAACAGTAAAAACAACAGATTTTGGCTTCAGTTGTATTTGCAAGAACATTGGATTCATGTGTAGGATTTCATGCCTTATCTTGGTACAGCCCCATGTGCCAAGCGGGTGCATCCCATACAGAGGTAGGTGATGGGAAGAGGGAAAATTATGAATTTTCCCCTGAAGTATATGTACCAGAGCACACCCTGCCCAGAACAGTAATATTAGAGGGAGAGGAGTACATTCACCCTAAAAATCCCCAGTATAATGCAAGGCTACATTTACCATGTTCTCTTTGGACACATTTGCCTTTTTGCAAACAATTCTCTGCAGAGCTGCGGCTGACATTCAGGAAAGAGCAATGAAGTGGAGCACCAGGAGCTTTTTGCACCAGCCAGTGAGCCCATTGCTAAGCTGCTTTGTGCAGAAGTTGTAGAAATCACATCCCATGCTGACGCTCACCTTCTTGGGGAGCTGGCGGGGAGGACCACATTCCTTTCCAAAGATTGTCAGGGCTCAAAGAAGCATTTAGCAAAGCCACACTGAACCTGTTCAGATGCAGCTGGAGTTTGTAAAATAGGGAACTCTTCTTCCAAAATTAATTCCTGGCTTTGGATTTCTCTGATGTAAAGAGTTTAATTTTCCAGCTCAGAAAACTCTGTACTGTTTCTTTAGTGAAGGGATAGGAAGGTCCCCAGCCTCCCTGCCCTGACCAGCAAAAACACAAATTCTCAGGCTGTTCTTGGGAAGTTTCCTCCTGCAACTCTTCTTACCCACACAACATGCTCATGTGTCCTTCAGTCCCAGGCTCAGTGTTGTGATGGGAGAACACTGCATCCAGGTGCAGTTGCCAGCTCAGCAGCACTGACCCAGGATAGGCTGTGTCATCCTCAGGCCTGTATGAGAGCAGGCAGTGACCTGTGGTGTTTGTTCAAGCCCCCCCAAGACCTGCTAGAGGACCTTTAGCAAATCCCTCTGGATAACCAGCACATCACATGGTCCTTAGCACCCTCAGCCCATCAACTGCAGCACTCCCCGCTCAGGGATTTCAGAGACCCTGCCAGACATCACCATCCACAGGGCTCCCCAGTGGCTTTGGCACATCCCACCTGTCTTGGATTGCAATACAAAATGTAACCAAAAGTATGTATTCTATTATCAGCTGTTAAAACCAGGTGTGGCATTATCTCTTCCATGACCCATCCCTCTAGGAGGAATCTTCTGTTAATGGATTATTGAGTCTCACTGCATGGCTGATAGAATTACAACTTCCCATTGTGAGATGCTCCACCCAGGGGGAGGAGCCAAGCATTCCTACCTGGATATAATCAGAGTGTGAGAACACCACAGGCAGCCTTTCTTCACTGGATTCCCAGAGAGAGACTGGACCCATCTATACCACCACTGGACCTTCAGAGGAAGACTATGCTCTTCTGCAGGGTCACTGCTTCAACCAAAACACATCCATCACTGCAGGAGGACTGCAGCCACCATTTAATGGACTGCTACCCACTCCCTGAGCAACAGGGTGTCAGGTTGTATCCTGACTCTGTCAGCGGGTTGGTTTTTTTGTACTACTGCATTTTTATTTTAATTTTACTAGTAAAAAACTGTCATTTCTATTCCCATATCTTTGCCTGAGAGCCCACTGATTTCAAGCTTATAATAACTCAGAGGGGAGTGGGGTGGTTTATATTTTTCCATTTAGAGGGAGGTTTCTGCCTTCCTCAGCAGACACCTGTCTTTCTCCTTAGCAGACACCTGTCTCAAACCAAGACACCACCTTGGCTGCCCTAGCTCTCCAAAGGACCACAAAGGCTGGCCCAGAACTCTTCCTGGCATTTTCTAGGGGGTACCTACGCAGTTCTTCTGCACAACTGGTGTTTACACTGCCTGATGGGTTATTGATCAGGAGACATGCAAGTGGTTTTTAGCATGGCAAAGTGGGAATCTGCCCTTTCCCAGCTGTACTTTACACTGAGGCCCACTGGTTCATGCCATGGATGGATCTTGAGCTCCAAGCTCCTCGGACACCCCACTGGAGAATTTAGAATCTTTATTTTGATATTGGGAAAATCCCATGTGGATACTCACTGGCACAAAGTTTTAAAGAACAATTTCATGAGCTTTCCCAACTCTCACTATACTCTGAACCCCACTGCTGCAGGAAACCGAGTTGGTCAGTTCTTCTCTTAAAAAAAGTACCCAGAGATACTTAGACAGTGCCTCCAAGACACTGAAAGTAAATAATGTGTCAGATCCCTAGCTGGAAGAAAACAGAAAAGAGGGAAAGAAAAAGATAAAAGTAAACAGAAAACTTCTTACACCCTGAAATGGGAACTAAAAGGTGGAGAAATCCCACATGAAGAACTCTGTTCAGAAATCTTGGCAGAGTTTCAGACATCAGACTTCACAGCCAAGTAACTGATGGCAGAGATAAGAAAAAGAAACTGTCAGAAATGTACATAGTGCACACATCACCTTGGTATCTAATTAGCTAAAGGACTCTGAGTCTTTACTCAAAAGTGAAATTTTTCCCAATGTACACACAAGCTGATTAAACTTTAACCCCTCCCCTCCCCATAAAATAACAAAGAGACCCCAGTCAAAGCGATATGGTACAAAACTTGGTCAAACAAAAGTTTAGACACTCTTATCTCCAGTTTACCTTCTCTATTGATATTTCACATCCTTATTAAGGACTTGCAGTTTTTAATTTAATTTTTTTTAAGGAGTATGTCTGTTGATAAACCTCTGAAAGCTCCACAGTGTCACTGGACTCTGAACAGACCCACACTGATTGTCTCTTCTTTATAGATCAACCTGCATCTTACACACCTCCTGTCCCCTCACAAAACACCTAGGAAGGTGGATATTCCCACCAGTCTTAACATAGTCCTCCACCAGTCTTAACATCCCAGGGATTGTCTACACTAGATCATTTAGTCTGAATTAAATATATGAAAGGACTGGTCACACCACACCAGCAACTCCTCAGGCATGTTCACTTGATGTCATAGAGGTCTCTCATCTCTTTTGGTTAATTGAAGGGGTCTTACTTCAACTCATCTTAATTCTGCATGTTGAAACAGAGGCTTGATTCAGTTTAATTAATCCCCTTTAAGAATGAATTTGAGTTAATTCTCTCACAGGTCTCAAAGCTGAGAAGTGCCCAGAAATCACTTTGTGGCTTAATGTTTAGAATAAGATGGAACTCTTTCAAGGTGAACTACTAAACTCCACCTGAAGATTTCATTTTCCTTATTATTGGAGATTGGAGGAAATGTTTTAACTCAGAAAGCAATTATTGGCAGTGCTGCCATGCCTGTGTTTTGATCATAAGTTTGACAAAGTGGAAAGGTCACAGCTCTTGAAGTCAAGTGCCAGGATGATATTCCCACATGCCACAAAAGTTTATAACTGAAAAAACATTGAAAAAAAGCTTTGAGGCATAATAATAAAAGCAAAAACAAGACCTCAAATGCATTAGTATTTTTCCAAATCACGCATTTTTTTCATACTCGTGGTTGGCAGTGTAACATCCAACAGCATCTGCAAAACACTAAGTACTATTTGAACAGACCAAATGCTTAGGAAGGGAGCCAGAAAAATGTTCATAGCAAAATTTACCAACCCTTAAATTTAATTACAAATCCAGAACTAAAACTGTGTTCAATGAAAATTTCACTGTGGTGAGTGCTGTAGAGATGGGCCTGAGCCAAGAGGGAGCAAAGAAGCAAATCCAGACCGCAGGAGCCTGGACATTGTTCTGAACTTCACAACTGTGGAACAGGGATGAAAGACCTGGACCTGAGCTCCATTCAGCTTGGAGAATTAAAAATCTCTGTCCATCACCATGATTAGCCAAAGAGCATTTTCAGAGCCAAGGGATGTGGGAGCCCAGCCGGCACTCTTGCAGGGGTGTCACCTCCATCTCCAGTGGAGATTGGCAGGGACTTTGCAAATTTGAAATCCTGCAGTGCCACATGCACAGAGTGGGCAGAAAACTGAGATCTAGCACATACCAACAAATCCACACTGACAAACTTCTTTGAAGCAGTCCTGTCCAACAAAGAGGTTTTTTCTGGTTCTTTATTTTTCCATCTCTCCAGTACCTGCCCACCTTCCACCCAGTGATCAAATACACAAGATTTTCAGTGACTTTGAGGAGATTGGGCTTTTTTTTTATTTTTTCCTCCACCAGATCTCATGGAGGTTTGGCAGCCCAGTGTCTCTGCCCAGGGAAATGGAAAGAAGAAAATGAAAAAGCAGAGGCTGGTCCCTCTGCCCATGGCAGCTGATGGGCCTCAGCTGTGGATAGTACCGGGCAGTGGTCACGTGCAGCTCTGTGGTGCAGAAATTCTGTCTCACACAATAGATTCTCTTGTAGCTCTGCAATACTGTCTACATTTATTAAGTGAAATCACTGCCTGCTTTCTGCAGCATTAAAAGTTAGCTGGAGTACAATATATTTATTGATTGCTACTAAACACACCCTGGGCCTCCCTCCAGCTTCCTCTCTCCTGTTTACTCAAGCAGAGCTCAAATCACAGACACACACCTGCATCCCCAGGCTGTGCCCTGTCCCTGGAAAAGGGGACCCAAAACTGCTGCCCCAGCTTCTATGTTTCACCTCTCAGCAGTAGTGCATTCCCACACACAGGGGAGTTGAAATCACCAGGAAGGAGAGGGAGTGATGAGATGATGGGACCACTGAGCGAGCAGGACACAGCTACTGGAACTGGCAGGAGGAGGCAATGGGTGTTGTGACTCCTGGGATTAAAAGGAGAAGCACAGATGAGGAGGAGGCTGATGGAGGCATCTCCACAGCTTTCTGTGGGCTGGTATAAGGAGGAGCAAGGGTACTGCAGCAGGAACAAATGTCGGAAAGGACACCTCAGCACTGCACACAGTGCTGGGGGCACAGCAGAGAAGCCCAGGCTTGGGCACAGCCTGTAAGGCAGTGAATCCCACTTTGTTACTACTCCTTGACACCCTGGGGCCCATGGCAGAGAAATGAGCCCCTGGATTTATCCCCCTTTTCCAATTAGCCTCATTTCCCCTCCTCCTCTCCCTCCACCCTGCTGGAATCAATCCTTGTCCTGGCATTTTAAAGGGCAATGTGCACGTTTTATGGCTGTCCCCTATAAAACCATTCTACATGATAACACATCCAGCCCTTTATTAGGGACGTTTGGCAAGTTTATTAGTCAGACATTTTTCTGCACTGACAGATGAGGTCCTGCCATCACTTCTCTGAGCACGAGAGGCCCTCTCCCATCCCTCCTCCAACCCTGTGATGCCAGCAGCCCAGACATCCTCAGTGCACCATCAGTCCCCTCCCTGGGCAGCTGAAGTCCTCAGAGTCCTACACTTCACCAGGTGAGCAGGAGCAGCATTTAATTACCCTCTGCTACAGCCACACCCACCAAAAACCCATTAACCCTTCATAGCCAGGGAAATGCTCTTGCCTTCATGCACAGGCATCCAGAGGGGCAGACTTCCATATCACGGCAGGATAACTCCTCAAGTCTCTACAGCAAGGCTGTGCCTTGAGGAGCTGGAAGGTTTTCAGGTATCTCAGGGGGTAACCGCTCTCATTAGACACTAGGAAACCAATTGGCCTTTGTAGCTTGGGCACTGTGATGCTTTGCCCCAGCCAACCCCAATTCCAAGGTCACCACCAACATGAGACATTGTTTCTGCAGCATTCCACGATGAGATGAAGCTAGGACACAAGTTCAACAGATGTTACATGGGGCACAGGTGCTCTGCTTCCCAAAAAAGCCAGAACTGTGCTGCCAAAGTGGGCTTGTCTCAGCCCTTGGATGCTGACACCACTGAGGCTGTGTCTGTGCCAGCTCCTCCACCCTGTGAAGCCGGGAGGACTTGATGTAAAGCCAGCTGTAAGTTTTATTGTCCTGTGCTCACAGCTGTCCATGTGTGTCACACTGAGCTAAGGGGTCAGCAGGGGTTTAATGGGGGGTCAGGGATTAAGAACAGAGACTGCAATTTATCTGAGTGCTTACCTGGTGCCTCCTTGCCACACTTCAGGGCCACTGGCCACCACTGCGGGGTCTGCTCCTGACACATCAGCACAGCCCAGGGGGATGAGTCCCTGGTAAAAGGAAGCAAGCAAACCTCTGGCTCAGGTCACATCTCAGTCACTGGCTGTTGGGCAGTCACCCTCCCAGGTCACAGCAGATGGTCCTTGATACCCTTCAGGTGCTTTGATGGCATAACACACATTAAAATGGGAAGCAAATACAAGGCCACGTCGTGATTCCTACCCTGCAGGGAGCCTCCCACCAGCTGTGGTTTCACTCACTGATCTTGACCTGTGGCTGCTGTTTAACCCTCGGCAGGGCCATTGGGAGCAGTGGTGGGCTCCCTGCACCTTCCAGCCCCCCCTGCCCTGTGCCGATTCACATGTCACATTCCCAGGCTGTGTTATTCTTAAGTGCTGTAAATCTCTCACTATTATTCTCCCACTTGATATAGTGAGCTGTGTCATTTTGAAAGGAAATACATAACAGTATATTAAAGAAATCATGGATCTCCTCATTCATGTTTAAAACAAATTTATTACAATGTAAGAAACCCTGAATAGCATGAATTTATTATAATGATTTAAGGCTCCTGGCACTTGAGTTAAAAATGTCTCTCAATAAATAACTTTCCCTTGAAAACACAGCGAATTAATATAGTTTACCATTTCCAAAGTTATATAAATCCAAGAGGCTTAAATCAACAGTACACTGGATAAGATTACTGTTGCTCAGCCACAGACTGGTATCACAGCTCAGAGGGATGGAAAAAACAGTGAAAAATGAATGGCTTTTTTTTATTTCTTTTTTTTTGGTCACCTTTCTCTCCTTTCCATCACCCTAGGCTATGTCTGCTCTGTGAAAGTCAGACTAATGTGAAACGGATGACAGCAGCTGTGGCCTTTGCACACAGGTATCATTAAAACAGAGCGGCTACTCCACCACCAGACTCAACAAGCACCGCTCTGATATTTCCCCAAAGTGCCTCCAACACACACAGCCCTGCTGCTTTCCATAACAGTGTTTTAATTTGACTGCAACCCAGGAGCTGAGATGTCTCCAGCTTGGCTGCCTCCAATCCTGCTACAGTCTCCCAAGTCTAGAGCAAACACAAGGCTCTGAAAAACTGCCTGGACACTGATCCTGGCCCCAGTGCAGCAACACACATGGATGAACTCGGAAGGGAAGAGAAGCCTACACATGGCTGTAGCCATCAGTGAGACTGGCAGGGTTTTGCCCAGAATTTGCTCCAAGAGCTGTCTGTGAAGCTCAGCAGCTGCTGGGGACAACAGCCTAGGCACATCTGTGTGTCCTGGGGAGCAGTGGTTTTGCTCAGCTGCGTGCACAGATGGGTGCCAGCTCACACAGAAAATGCCTTAAATCTTCTCCCTCCCCATGAACCTTCCTTCTCCACAGGCCATCCTCCAGGCAGCAGGAAGAGCTCATCATCAGCTGAACAACCAGGCAGCCCATCCCAGGCAGGCCTTCCCTCAGCAAGGTTTTCTGTGGCTTTTTGCTTTATGAAGGCCTAATTTTTTTTCTCTTTACTGTCAGCATGTCAATTTTTTCCCCCAACATGGGTGATGACTACTTTTTAAACAAAGTACTGCACCAGTGACATCCTGACAGTGCCAATACAGCCAGAGTACACCCACCTGAGCTTTTCAACACAGGAAGTTAGGGCTGTTAAGAGTCAGATTGACAGCCTCGGTAAACTCAAGTTCTCTGTTCAGCAGACGACACGGAGTTATTAGAAGCAGACAAGGCTTTCAGGTCATCCAGTCCATCTGCCACCCCACCTTTTAATTGTCTCTCTCACCCATGCTATAAATATCTGGCTCTTCTCATCTTGTTTCCTCATTATGTCAATTATAGCAGTCCCTGATCATTTTTATTACTTCTCACTGAGATCTCTCCATTCTGCCAGTAAGCTCTCTGGTAATGAGATCCCTGTGCTAAAGGAACAAGTGCAAATAGAGGGGCACCAGCTCCACTGACAAGGAGCCATTTCCTCTGCAACTCAGAGATGTCATTGCTTCCTCACCTGCAGCTCAAAAGTCTTCTTGTCTGTTTTTGTTGCTATCACTGCCTTGTGTTTTGTTCACTCCTCTCCTTCTGGGAGTTTGTGTTGTCCAGGTCCCCCCATCCCATCAAGAATATGTCTGGCAGATTGTTACCCAGGTGTCTGAGTTCACAGGTACAGTACCCACAAGTTCATGCTCCACCCTAAACTGAGTCCTGCAATCTTTTTCCCTCATGCTTGGTATTTCTACTTTACATTATTCTTTCCTCTTCACTCTTCTAAATTTAGTAGGGTCTCCTGGTTTAACAGCTTACAGAATTCCTGCTTCAAAAAACAGAACCATGATCTGAAATGCAACCAGACCTGGTACTTAGCCCAGCACTTCCAAAAAAAAAAAAAAGCTTCTGAAAGTGGCAAAAAGGAAAGGTTGTGCAGAAATGAAGCCACACTGTCACAATTTCACATCATCAGTACTGGAACTGGGTATCCTACTTTAGTGTAAACCCTTCAAGATGCATAAATGCTAGAGAAAGTTCAGAAACAGAAAGTCTTCCAAATCATCCAGGGACTGGAAAAGACATTAGGACATGTGCTGGTTTGACATTAGTTAAT